>CBVK0102304517.1:0-17616 GCA_900067695.1 Picea abies | reverse complement strand
GAGATCGGTCTCGGCATTCCTGCTGAACCGCTCTTCCGATCTCACCATGGACACACAGGTGTGTACCATGTGCCAGTGAGTTGAGAATATAGGCGAGAGTAGTGGGACCTGAAGACATCACCGAAGGTGATGTGGACCCTCCTAAATGTACCACATGCCATGGTGGTGAAGGGCGATAGCTGTGCTGTGGGCTCGAAGAATAAAGTAATTCATGATTTCAAAATTCGCAAAGGAGGAGCATGAAAGATCAACACTCCAACTCACGAAGTCATGAGTTGGTGAAGAAGTGCTAGAACTTAGCCCTAGCCTATGGTCATGTGTAGCAGGCACTAGCGAGGAGGGAGCCATAACTGTATCGCATCTTAGGTATCAACGTTTGGAGGAAATGAGTTGAGGGTCTTCAACTCACGAACTCGAGAGATCGCGATTTGCAGAAAGGTGAATTTGGTTATGAATATTTAACTGTTGGATCTTCATGGACTGAGATTCTAAAGTCCCAAAATTTGCAGAGATGGACAGAGCTCAGAAAACTTGTGAAGTAAAAACATTTTTTTTCTTGTTCACATTGGCTTATTAATGTTGTAAGTTTTCTTGAAGGGTTAAGGCCTAACAAACTTTGGTTGGCTGCACGTTGTGTGTGTAGAGTTCAATGAGTGTTAGGATAGCTGAAAACTGACGCCAAGTATGGAATTGAAAGAGGTGTAGAATGCCTCTGAAATAGAGGACGAAAGGGTAGGAAGGAATGTCAACCTGGGAGTCGAAGGAACAAACTCTAATGGGATTGGAAAAGAGACAGATAAGAAAGAACATATGATGAAACTCATTGAAAGATTGAAGAAAGATGCCCAGGCTCGCCTAGCTGATAGCCAAAAGCTCATGAAAATCAGGGATCGAAAGGGTGAATTCAACTTAAAAATGTTGAAGAGCCTGGAAAGAATAGAAAAGAAATTGGAAAAAGAGAGTGACACAAGAAGATCAAAAAGTGTTAGAACCCCTAAGAGGAGAAGAAGATCGAGGAATGGTAGCAGACATTATCGTTTCTTCCCAAAGCATTCTGGCAAGGAGACATACAGTAGTTCAAGCCCTTCCCCTACCAGAAAACACCAAAAATATGGAAGGGATGAATTGAAAGGGGAAATCAATAAGATTAAACCGCCTACATTCGATGGTGAACATAAGAAGGAAGAAGATGTTGAAACATGGTTGTTGGGTATGAAGAAATACTTTAAACTGTAGAATTACTCTGCCCATGCAGAAGGAAGAATTGCAATGTACCAGTTGAAAGGAAAAACATCCATGTGGAGGGATTAGTTGGTGCAGGTGCAACACATCAAAGAGAAAGAGGTCATGTGGAAGGAGTTTAAGAGGTATTTCGAGAAGAAATACCTGACCAAAAGATACTATGACAGAAAGATGAAGGAGTTCTTTGAACTCAAGTTGGGTAGCATGACCATTGATGAGTATGAACGAAGTTTTATGGAACTACTGAAGTATGTTTCGTTCATCAAAGACGAGGCTGTCAAAATTCATAGGTATCTGAGTGGAATGCCACCTTCCATTGGTGACAAGATTCAATATGACGATCCTAAGACCATGGAAGAAACCATAAGAAGGGAAAAATGCTTATACGAACATTAAAGAGAAAATCTTACCTTTCAGAAGGCTTGGGATGACCATAAGAGGTTTAAGAAAGAATAGAGGCAGAAGGGAAACAAGCCTCCCTTTTTTAGGAATAGTCCTTGGGGGAAATCATCTTTTAAAGAGCCAAAGAAAGTTGAAGGGAGTGAGCAAGTGCCAAGACCGCCACCTATGGAGTGTTGGGGCTGTAAAGGGAATCATAAGTACAGAGACTGCCCCCACAAAAAAGATAAAGCGAGAACTGTCCATACTGTTTAGCAAGCTGAAACAATGGAGGATATGGGCAGCAGAACGTCGAGGATCTACACAGCCCTAGACAACAAGCAAGAAGAATTTCAATCGCACATGATTGAAGTGAAGGTACGATCAACAACCGACCACTTGTTATTTTAATTGATTCAGGGGCTAGCCATAGTTATATAGATCCTAGAGTGGTGGAAAGTTTGGATTTAACAAGAAGCAAACATGAAAAGTCTTGGCTAGTGAAGTTGGCCACAAGAACCAAAAGGAAGGTCACTAAATTCGTTAAGTCATGTTCAGTAGACATGAAATGAATGATCACTAAGGCTGAATTGAACATTCTGCCTTTAGGATCATATGATTGCTTAATTGGGATGGATTGGTTGGACTAGCACCATGCCCTTCTGTATTGCCGTAACAAGAGGTTTACATGTCTGAACGAAGAGGAAAATCAGGTAACAATCCAACGAATTCCTAAAGCCATGGATGTTAGGGAAATCTCAACCATGCAGTTGAATAAATGTTACTGGAAAGACTATCAATTATTTGCAGCTCGGGTGGAAGAAGCATCCCGAGATGTAGTCTCGAATATGGAAGATCACAAGGTACTAAAATAGTTCAAGGACATATTTCAGGAGGTACCTAGACTACCTTCGAAGAGGGACATTGATTTTTCTATAAATTTGATGCCTAGAGCAGCTCCAGTTTCGAAGGCTCCTTATAGAATGAGTATGCCAGAGCTAAAAGAGTTGCAATTGCAACTCAAAGAGCTACTAAAGAAGGGATACATTCTCCCAAGCATGTCACCTTGGGGATCCCCGATCCTATTCGTGAAGAAGAAAGATGGGACGTTGAGGTTGTGCATTGATTTCCGGTAGTTGAATAAGGTAACTGTCAAGAACAAGTATCCTCTTCCAAGGATCGATGATCTTTTTGATCAGTTGAAGGATGCGAAAATATTTTCAAAAATAGATCTTAGATCTGGATATCACCAAGTGAGAATAAATGATGAGGACACTAGCAATACCACCTTTAGAACAAGATATGGTCATTATGAATTCACAGTGGTGCCGTTTGGACTGACAAATGCACCTATTATTTTCACGTGCTTAATGAATGGAGTGTTCAGATATTATTTGGACAAGTTTTCATAGTGTTCCTAGACGATATCTTGGTGTATTCCAAGACAGAGGAAGAACATGAGCAACACCTGAGAATGGTGTTGCAGGTGTTGAGAGAACAATAGTTTTACGCAAAACTGAGCAAGTGCTCATTTTATCAAAGGTAGATTCATTACTTGGGGCACATTATATCAAAGGAAGGGATCGTTGTGGATTCTGAAAAGGTTGAGGCCATTCGAGAATGGTCAACGCCAAGGAATGTGGTGGAAGTTAGATCTTTTATGGGTCTGGCAGGCTACTATAGAAGGTTTATAGCCGGATTCTCAAGGATAGCTCATTCTATCACTTCCTTGCAAAGGAAGGAGAAGAAGTTCCAATGGACTGAAGAATATGAGAGCATCTTCCAACAATTGAAGTAGCTGCTAACCAGCACTCCAAACTTGAAGATTGCATATTCAAATAAGGATTACGTAGTGTGCACCGATGCGTGTAAGGAGGGGCTGGGAGGAGTTCTTAGCCAAGAGGGATTTGTAATTTGTTATGAGTCTTGAAAGATGAAAGAGCATGAAAGGAATTATGCCAGTCATGATTTAGAGCTAGAAGTAATCATCCACACCTTGAGAAAATGGAGACATTACCTCATGGGAAAAATATTCGAGTTGAGAACAGACCATAACGGTCTGAAGTATTTATTTGATCAGCCGAATTTAAATGCTAGGAAAATCAGATGGCTGGAGTTTCTGTGCAAATATGACTTTGATATCAAGAATATCAAAGGGAAATAAAATAAGGTGGTTGATGCACTCAGCAGAAAAATGCACAAATTACATGCTACAACCATTAGCATGTACAGGACTGAGATTAAAGATAGAATTTTGGAAGCTGCAAATGTTGATTTATAGTACAGAGGTTTAGTAGCAAAGCTACAACAGCATGAGAGACCACAGACCAAGGAAAGTTACACCTTAGAAACTGATGGCTTACTTCTGTATAAAAATAGAGTGCATGTACCCAATGTCCAAGAATTGAAGCTGGCAATTCTAAAAGAAATGCATAACGTGGCTTATGCTGGACATCCTGGATATCAAAAGATGGTGGTAGCAGTCAAAAGCCATTATTTTTGGCCAGGTATGAAGAAAGAAATCACTGAATACATCACCATTTGTATGGAGTGCCAGAAGGTTAAGGCTGAGCATAGGCACCCATCAGGGTTGTTGCAGCCTTGACCCATTCCTGAATGGAAATAGGATGTGGTAATAATGGATTTTATCACCGGACTACTTAGAACAAGCAAGCAGTATGATTCAATCATGGTGGTGGTGGACAAGCTTACTAAAGCTGCCCATTCTATTCCACTAAAAACCACCCACAGGGTAGCTGATGTTGATGATATCTTTTTAAAAGAAGTTGCATGCTTGCACGGAATTCCTAAGATAATTGTGTTTGATAGGGACTCGAAATTCACCTCAAATTTCTAGAAAGGACTATTCAAGGGATTCGAAATGAATTTGAACTTTAGTACAACGTATCATCCTGAATCTGATGGTCAGACAAAAAGGGTGAACAAAGTAATAGAAGACATATTGAGAATGTATGTGATGGATAAACCATCAAGGTGGGAAGACTACCTGCATTTAGTAGAATCCGTCTACAATAATGGGTATCATACATCATTGAAGATGAACCCATTCAAAGCACTTTATGGAAGAAAGTGAAACACACCAGTAAGATGGGATAATCCAGCTGACAGAGTAGTGATTGGGCCTGAGCTTCTCAAAGAGATGGAAGACCAAATGATAAGGATTAAACAAAATCTTAAAGCTACCCAGGATAGGCAGAAAAGTTATGCTGACAATAACAGAACCCATAGAGAATTCAAAGTGGGTGACCATGTTTTCCTGAAATTGAAGACTAACATGAGTTCCTTGAAGTTGGGAAGTTGTGCCAAATTGGCAACAAGATTTTGTGGTCCATTTGAGATCCTGGAAAGGATTGGGCCAGTTGCATACATGCTTGCATTACCTGCATCTATGAGTATACATAATGTGTTTCATGTTTCACTGCTTAAGAAATATGTACCTGATTCTAATCATGTTATCGATTGGAATGTGATTCAGGTGGAACCAGAAGGTGTCCTGCAAGTGCATCCTGTGTGCATATTGGACAAGAAAAGCAAACAACTCTGGAATCGAGCTATAAATCTTGTAAAGGTCCAGTGGACCTCGTATGGTCCTAAGGATGCGACATGGGAGCATGCAGATTCTATGTGGGCAGAGTACCCACATCTTTTTGAAAATTTTGAAAGGCTTGTAGAGACAGTGTAAGTTGCACTGAGGACAGTTCAAAAATAAGGGGAGGGGAATTGTAGTGTCCTCAAGGCCGAGCCCTGTCGTAAAACATGTTCTGAAAGGAATTGTAATTATGTTTTATAGGCTGGTGAGCCAAGTTTTTATAAGCTCTGAGTGGTATGACGGACCTGAGTTCTGCAGAGAACCTTCGTGCGTCTCTATGATCCAAAAGGCCTATGTCTGGCTCTAAGAAAACTCGTGTATACCTCCGTATTGAACCAAAATCCTGTGATTGATTTTGAAAAATCCAGATTCACCTCTGTTTTGAACCAAAAATCCTATGTGGTGTCTGGGAATCCATGTGCATCCTCTATCCGAAATGGAACTTATGCGTGAAGCCTCTGTCCTGAAGCCGTGACTGTGAGACCATTTTGCCATTTATGAACCCGTTTTGAGGAAGCCGATGTCTGTATTTTCGTGGGTAATTGCAGCTGTGCAGTGCGGGATTGCGTATGGCTTGTGACCAGTTGTGAAACACTCTCTCCAGGTGAGAGGGGTGTTTGGGGTTGGATGAACAAGTGGTTTGTCCTGTGAGCATCTCTCTCTAGGTGAGAGAGTCCATAGAGGAAGGAGAGGACTCTTGGAATGAACCCTGTAGCTGTCACAGAGCCTGGAGACTTTCGGTTCGGTCTGTTTCTATAACCCAAGGCAAGGGAGGTTGGTAGTTGAAGGACTATCCAGGTGATAGAGAAGGTGTATACTCCTAGGGTGGAACAGTCATGTGGGGAATGAGGGTCTGTGGGTAGTGAGCATGAGTGGTTCTTGGAAGAGAATTCCTTCCTCGTGACTATGTGTTTTCCCTGTAACCTCAGCCTAGCCTAGGATTCCTTGCCTTGGGGTGGAGCTTAGTCCTAGCTCGGGGGTGACCTACTGCTGAGCTGATGAGTAGTGCAGTCTAAGGCTGGGAGGTTCGTGGAAGGCCTACACCTGGTTGGTGGATTTACCTTAGTTTCAAGATAAGTATCATCTTATGTTAAATGTTATGTTTTGCATGCCTGTGATGCTTAAATTTTATCATGTATTCTATTGTGCAGATGCATTATGGTTAATGTCATTATTAAAATTATGATAGAAATAATTTATATGACTTACTCTGAGTATAAATGTGTTTCATTTTTCTTAAATGCATGTTGTTTTATAATCCAGAGTGGGTGTTATATTTCTGCGAAGTTTGTTAACCCAAAAAGTGGTGTTACAGATTTTGTTAGTGAAACTATCCTATATGCATAGTGTGTTTCATGCCATTTCTGATGGTATGTGGAGTGTTACATAACTCCTCACGGTTAGAGAGTTATGACCATATGAAGTTGGAGAACCCTCATGAGTATTATAGAATCCCTCAAGAGTCAAAGTGTCTTGCAAAAGAAATTATTTTAAATGGAGAAGCCCTAAAATATGGAAAGTGTAAGGCTACATGAAGATATATATAACAGGCAAAGCTCACCCATTAAAGACACACTTGTACATATTGTATATCTATTTTCTTGTGTAAAGCTTATTGTAAATACTTGTGGATACATTTGAAGTGGAAAACATCTGAGGTAGCATGAAGGGTTGATGACGTAATTCTCATAATTATGGCAAATACAAAAAAACCCTATTTTCAGAGGCATATGCGGGTTGTATGTGTATAGGGTGAGTACATGTACGTGGGATGTCTGTGAATAGGGTGAGTACATACGCGTGCTGGCTGTGTATAGGGTGCATACATGTGTGTGGTTTGTCTGTGAATAGGGTGCATGTGTATGCAGGATGGCTGTGTATAGGGTGAGTACATGTTGGTAAAGCCATGGAAACTTGAGAAGATGAAGATGCAGAGGTTCTAGATTCTAAGATCAAGCTCCCAAGAAGGTATAAAGTGCTCAGATATATCAGATCCATCCATTGGTTCAAAAGGTATGTCTTATTTCTATGAATAGTTGGATTTTGATGTATGCATGAGAAATGGCAATGGATATTTGAGGATTCTCCCCAGAAAGACTAGTGGCTACATGGGATATTCTGCATAATTCAAATCTATAGAAATACAGTGTTGGCATATTTATCATTGATACTTCTTGTGAGGCACATATTGTATTTCTTGTCATATGGCTAAGGGTTTTTATGGTACATGGTTGTGAGATTGTACTTGTGTAGTGGTTGATGTATTGAGAAGTTGAATATCAGAAAGGGTCTGATGACTAAGATCATGTGAGGGATATTATACTTGTTCATGATTACACACACCTATATGGCACATGACTAGAGAGAGACATATTTGACTTGAGTAAAGGTTATGTATGAGGATGCATGCACAGGGTATAGTTACAGTTTGGATACAGTGACAAGTTATATATCTATGTGAAGGAAGTTACAGAGGGTCATAAGTTTTCAAGAGAAAGGAAACCCTAGTTTTAGATGGAATACACGGGTTGCATAATAGATAGGACATGTACATATGCAAGCTGCAGAACTAAAGGTCACGTACCTATTTTATTTTTGTAGATACATGTTTAGTTCAGGTACAGATTGATTATAGGACATTTGTATAGGTTCGATACAAGTCAACATTACAGGTTGACACAGTTGTGCAATAGTATATCTCACATTGAAAGTTTGACAGTGGTTCCATCATTCTACTTATACTTCAGGGAGGTTGGACAGGGAAAAGACAAGTGGTTGTAGCCACCTTCTGGTTGTAGCTGGAGAACGTAGGGGGTTGTAGCCTCCTTCTGGTTGTAGCCAGAGAATTGCAGAGCTAGAGCTTCCCTCATGTTGTAGTCCGAGAAACTAGGGGGTTGGAGCCCCCTTCATGTTGCAGCTGGAAAATAAATGAAGTTAGTTCTTCCAATGAATTTAATTTTTCAAGACATATAAGAAAAAAAATTCTGTGGTTTTTCTCCCACTTTAGGTTTCCACGTAAAACACTAGTGTACTATGTATGTGTGTGATTGTTCATTTCTTATTGGATAATAATTCTACATTGATATAACAGTTGTATCATTTGGTGAAAAAGGATTATAGTTTCTCTATTACTGATTCACCCCCCTTCTCAGTATTCCAACAGGTTTCATACTTTGGGCCATCCCCAACCTAGATATAATCTGGCTGGGGGTAGTTTCTATAACCCTCAATAGAACATTCTAGCTGGAATGATGCCCAACCCACCTTAAATGAGTCATCTTGGAGGAGGGCCTTATAATGCTGGAAAGGGACATGGTGTTTACTAGAACCCTGGATGGCCTTCGAATCTACAAGCGTAATCTTTCCTGGGAGGTTGGGGCCAGATGTCACAACCCCATATCCCTTTTCTGAACACGCTTAATCTTCTATATTTGCCTAAGTTAATGAACAACCCTGTGAGTCACTATCCTACATGGCCCCCGATCCCCACCAAAATTCCTTCAGAAATCCCAAAGTTTGAGGGTAAGAATAGAGAAGATCCTGGTGATCATGTCACTACATTTCACCTTTGGTGCTCGTCAAACTCCCTTAATGACGATTCTATTCATTTGAGATTATTTCAATGCGCCCTTATCATAGTTGTTGCGAAATGGTATATTGAGATACTGAGGGGGGCATATGGGACTTTTAATCAGTCAGGGATGGTCTTTATTAACCACTTCCATTTGCCCATTCGTTATGATGATGGTTTAGAGTTGTTGTCTACTTTACGCCAGGATACTGCCACTCATATATCGGACCATATCTAGGAGTGTTGTAGATGGAAGAGGTTTATCAAGACCCCTATACCCTCGACCTTTCTGTTAGAATGGTTTCTTAAGTCCTTACATCCTCCTATCTCGAAGGACATTTCTACATCCAGGGTTACTAATGAGGAAGAAACTATCTTTAGATCCCAATAGTTAGATTTGATATATGCTCAGTCTGGGATGCTATACCACCTCCTTCCTGACACACCACGGTCTACTTACGAACCTAGACAAAATCCCGGACCTCATGCTGATGGCATTGTAGGTTCCACTAATGTGAATTCCATAAACTCGGTGATGAACCAGGTAAAAGAGTTGTCTTTAAACTAGTCTGTAGGAGGACCAAATTCATCTGTATCCTCCAATCCCACTTAGTCGACGGATGTACACTCAGTCCAACTGTCAACCAACTTGAATGATAACCAACCACCAGGAGGGAATAAGAAGAAAGGATGTAATAACCGTAAGGGTGGGAAAAATGTTAATAAATCCAAGGATAATAATGAGAAGATAGGTAATAGTGTTGGAGAGGAAAAATAAGAAAAACATAAGGTGAAGTTTCCTTGTAAGCTTTGCATAGATGATCACCTTACCCATTTATTCCCCAAACTTACAGAAGCTGCAAGGCTTTTAGCTCAATTGCCTATTGTGCTGATGAATCCATTCCCACATAATCAACACTTAGCCTCGAGCTCCACAAACACCAGGAATGCTACTAGTGGAGGTAAAAACAAGTAGTCGCAAGATGGCGACCGTCTATGTATCAATATGGTCGATGCAAAAATTGATATAGCCACTCGATCTCAAGACTATAGTTATAAACAAACTATTCCTGGTCTAGAATATCCTCCTCCTCCCTCGGAGACGACTTTATAGATTGAGAATCCATAGAGACAACCTCATATTCCGAAAGGAGTACTCAAGTGTTCTACCCATAATCCAAATGCTAGAGCCACCTAGAACTACTCTATTGTTGAGGACCTGGGTCAAACCCTTATGCTATGTTGGCTTTGGAGGTATTCCAGATGTGTCCTTCACAAAGGAATGTATTACTCTCTGCTCTAGGATCTCTAGAACCTAGTGGCTCAAATATTATCAAGTTTGATGTCACATAAGTTAATCCTCGCTTTCCTTACCATGTGGATTTCCAAATCCATGTGGAGTACTCAAAGTATACCATAAAATGTGTGGTTTTTGATGAAGGCACTGCTACGTGTGTGATGTCCCAGGTTTGTTGGAAAGCTATCGGTTCTCCGACCCTTTCCAAGTCATCAAACATGTTGAATGCTTTTGATGGTCATTCCTTCCACCCTCATGGTATCCTCCTTACCTTTTCAGTCCAATTATGCGGGAAGATGGTAGAGGTGGAAGTAGAGGTAGTGGATGCGTCTCTTGATTATAACCTGTTACTAGGTCGCAATTGGAATTATGCTATGATCGTTGTTGTATTGCCCATTTTTCGTACTCTTCATTTTCATCACAAATGGAAGATTGTGGCAATCGATTATTTATCCTTTGCATACCCTAGCCCTAATGCATCTCTTGGACAGTCAATCCCTGTGATCGAGAATTCTTGGCCGACAACCAAGAATGTTGGTGTTGGAATGTATTCTTCCCTTATGGGTACTTTCAACTTCTCAACACCAAACCATCAAGTTTATGCCATGTCCAGTAGGCTCGTCTAGACTGGGAGGTCCATTCCTTTCCACACTTCTTATTTTTATGATCTGTGGACCCTACCTTCCCCAACCTTGTCTTGTGAAGGATAGTCGCATGCTAGGATGGCCATGCCACTATCAACAATAGAGATTGCGTATCAAGATATTGTTGACTCTTCCATCGATCCCAATCCTATTCCCTCACCGACCAACGAGGAGGATCTAATGTATATTCCCATGTGGGCCACCTCGTTGTATTGTTCACATGATTTCCTCGATGAAACTTTTCCTCCGGATGAAGACATTATCAAATCCATGAATGTTTTTGAAAAACCTTGGGATGATATACATCACCGTTCTTATTTTCTCCCAGAGCTTGAAAGAATAAAACAAGGCGACTTTTGATCTACCTTGAGTGAGATAGTCTGTCATGTCGTATTTCCACTAGATATGTACAACATTTATGCTGAAGGAAATATGGCAAGTATTTATCTTACCATCTAGATCAACATCTCTCATACCCCTGGTAAGGTTGAAAATGTAAATATCGGTGCAGATTGTTCACTAGAAGAAATCCTGATCTACACTAATCTCTTCAAGGAATTGCGAGACCTATTTTCTTGGTCCTATGAAGAGATTTCTGGGATCGACCCTTGTATTGTCGAACACAAAATTAAAATGTATCTAAATGCTAAACCTGTTTGGCAACATCTTAGATTTGTCAACCCTCGAAAGGTCACTGCTATTAAGGAAGAGGTGGAGAAGCTACTTAACATTGGCTTCATCTACCTAGTTCCTTTAAATGAATGGGTATCCAACCCCGTTCCCTTAGATAAGAAGAAAGGAACCATCCGTGTATGTATGTATTTCCGTGACCTAAACAAGGCTTGTTCGAAAGACAACTTCCCCACACCTTTCATCGATCAAATTTGTGATGAGTCTGTAGGAAGTGAAGTATTTTCTTTCATGGACAAATTTTTAGGATATCATCAAATTCAAATTAAACCCGAGGATCAACACAAGATGACATTTATTTGTACTTAGGGAATTTTTTCATACTGGAAGATTCCTTTCGGCCTTAAAAATGTTGGAGAAACCTTTCAAAGTGCCATGACTTTCGCGTTTCATGATCTTAAGAACATAGTCGAAGCTTACCTTGATGATATTGCTACTCACTCTCACAAGAGAGTGGATCACGTTATTCACCTTTGGCTTGTTTTCAAAATATGTCATTATTATAGAATCTGGTTAAACCCTCACAAATGCATCTTTTATGTTAAGTCTGGTTGTCTTTTAGGTTTTCTAGTTTCTGAGACTGGGATCATGGTAGATCCTCTCAAGGTTGAGGAAATACTTTGGTTTCCACCCCTATGCATGATCAGACAACTTCAAGGTCTATAGGGGAAAGCTAAATTTCTTCGTAGGTTTATAGTGAACTATGCTACTATCGCTAAAGGTTTCATGCATATTTTGAAGATGGACACCCCTTTTATATGGGATGAGCAAGCCCAGGCATCCTTTGATGCTTTGAAGAAATATTTGGTGTCGGCGCCTCTGCTGAAGCCTCCCAACTCCAATAGAGATTACTTACTTTACATTTTCGTGTCTGAGAATACGAATGGTATGGTTCTAGTTTAGGATGATGACGAGATCCACGAGCACGTTATTTGCTATCTTAGTTGAACTTTACTCGTTCTTGAACTCAACTACACTCACATTGAAAAGATAGCTTTGGCTTCCGTTCATGTAGTCAACCATTTGCATCATTACATATTACTTTGAAATACTACATTGGTTGTTGATGTTAATCCATTTCAATACGTCCTTACCCGACATATCATAGGATGAAAATATTATAAACGGATTGTCATTTTACAGGAGTTTGATCTCGATTTTGCTTCTGTAAAATCCAATAAATCACTAGTCTTTGTAGAGTTGATATCTGATTTCCCACGATTAGATGAGGACATTATCCATGTGTATTTGTTTGTGGATGAACACATATTTCTTGTCTCATTGTATGACCCTTGGTATGGAGACATCGTGCTCTATCTTCAGACTTTGAAGTTCCCTCAACATCTCTCACGAGATGATCGACAATGTATAAGATACCAAGAAAAGAAATATACTATCGTCGATGACACTTTGTATCACCAAGGAATAGATGATATCTTGCATCGTTTCTTAAATCACAGAGAGGCCAATTCTATCCTAAATGATTTCCATAGTGGGGCTTGTGGTGGTCATCTATCTGGTCTTGTGACAATCCAAAACATTTTGCAAGTCATTTATTTCTAGCCTACTATCTTTAAGGATTGTATTGAAGTGATTAAGAAGTTCCACCCCTACCAGGTGTTCACTTGGAAAATGTGCTCGCATCCAACCCCTCTTCACCCATTCATTATCGTCGGTCCCTTCACTAAGTGGGCGGTGGACTTCGTCGATTACAATCCAACTTTGACTGGGGGGCATCAACACATTATTGTGGTTGTCGACTACTTTACTAAGTGGGCCAAGTCCATGCCAACAATTAAATCTGATGGGAAGACCACAACCTTCTTCATATTCAATCATATTATCGATCAGTTCAGTATCCCAAGTGATATTGTCACTAACCATGGTAGTCACTTTCAAAATGAGATGATGGAAGAACTAGCAGCTAAATTGGTGTTTAAGCATGGTCACTCTTCTCCTTATTATCTCCAGGAAAATGGACAAGTAGAGGCCATCAACAAGTCTCTCAAGACCATTTTGCAAAAAAATGCCAATCAGAGTAAGTTCGACTGACACATCATTCTATATCTTGCACTCTGGGCATACCGAACCTTGGTCAAGACTGCCACCGGATTTTCTCCTTTCTAGTTAGTACATAGTGTGGAGTCAATATTACCCATTGAATGCAAAATACCTTCTCTTAAGTTGGCAATCGTTCTCCTACCTAACACTTTTGATCTTGAACGATGCTTGGTACACCTAGAGAGTCTTGATGAGAAACATCAAGATGCCTCTATGACTATCGAGGTGAGAAAATGACATGTCCAGGTTTAGTACGATAAGTTTGTCTGTCCTCGATTGTACGCTGAGGTTGAATTTATCCTCTTGTATGACCAAGCCAAAGAACCGCTTAGGGCAGGCAAGTTTAAACCCATGTGGCATGGTCCTTACATCATGCGACGTGTGCTAGAAAAAGGAGCCTATGATTTAGAAGATTATGAAGGGAATAAGTTGGCCGAGCCCATAAATGGGCTCTACTTGAAAATATACTACGCTTGAGCCCCAATATTAGGCGAAGCTCTTTGTATACTAATGTAATTTAGTGTATATATCTCTTTCTTTTTCGTCTTCGGGTTACGTATCGAGTTTTCTACTTAGGATTCGTAGACGGGGCCAGTCATCACACACGAAACTTGGCTTCCGCCACTTGGTTGATTTATTCACCCGAGGGTCTACTAGTGTCTTCGAGAGGTGTATGCCTAGGGCCATCCACGAATAATGTGGCTCAATATAGCATTGTTATAGAACTTTTACATGATGTTTTCTCACATGACATCTGTACATTAGAAGTTTGCCTGGATTCCCAATTAGTAGTACGTCAATTGAACGATCGTTACCCTGTGCGTGATCCTTACTCCGACGATTCCTATGGGTATGTCTTTTAGAATGACAATTTGATTTTATTACATATTATCATATTCCTAGAAGTTCTAATTATGTATCTGATGCTTATGCTAACTATGTTTTAGATTTGCATTTGCCACATTTTTAAAAGAAAATAAAACATCTAATCAATGTACACATTGTAAAATATAAGTAAAACCGAAGATCCATTTTATATATTTTAAAAAAATATGTTGTTTATAGTACAAAATGGGGCTAACACCCTCATATACATATACATCCGGTATCATAATATCCCATGACATCTATGTCTATGGCGCCGAATGTGTGTCATGGTAGCAAATCACAGTGTTTGTGAGATGTCAAAAGAGTCATACCCATGCCCTGGGTACACCAACCACCTATCGTTGCATGGCTTTAGGCAGATCCTCTACCTGAACCATGGGTATCTTATGTGTCAGACACGACAAGTTTCCCTACACGTTTTGTAACACCCTATCGGCTTCTCTTCCGGCTACTTCGTCTCCCTTGTTCCTATGTCAATGTTGAGGGAAACCCTCTGGTCGTCATGGACCCACATCTATGACACACAAATTTCTAGTCAACACTTAAACACCATCCAAATTTTTTTTTGTCCTAATTATGCAAAAATACAAAAAAATGAAATATGTAAACACATTTTGTCATACCTATGTCACCATAAGCATCTCCTGGTGGAAGTGGCATGTCTAGATCTCCTCTGAAGTCGATACCCTCATAGGGATAGTCATCTAGAATGATGACATGTCTCTGCCACTAGTAGAAAAATTCCTCGTTGTAGGGTGTCGACACCATACCTCCTCCCTGCCGCCTCATCACCTCAGTTCACCATGCCATGGCTAGATCGTGAGGTCCTCTCAGGAGAATATCAACTCTAGGTCCCAAACCTGGAACCCATTCGAAAAAGAAGCTGCATAAGATGGAGGAAAACCTGAAATTCCTTTTACTCCCCTGTTTACATTCTGTCAACTGGCTCTTCATATTGTCTAGTAGTGAGGTGCACCAATCGTACACCATGGGTCTCACACACTACACTACATAAAAATGAGTGACCTCGATGCTTGGTGCAATGAAGTCGAACCTGTGATCCTGGTCAAAACTAGGACAATCATCTTCAGACTGAGGTTGTTTATTTCCCAAATGGGGACTTGACTCCCTACCTTAGGGGCCCCATATACACAATGGGTGTTGATATATTATTCTATATTCATCCCACTTCCTTCCCCCCATGATTTGAGATTCACAACCTCCCCCCAGTGCGATAAACCAACCAGAAAATAGATGTCCTCCACTTCAATTCTCAATGGTTTCCCATCGATATTGAAGCTCTTGCTATCAGGGTCCCAGTAACCCACCAACATATCCAACAACCTCACCTGGTATCTCATCCCTTTGAGCTCCCAAAACTTATACAAACCACATCGCTTTAAAGCCATTTGGGCCCCCAGATCTCGATCTACAGCAGCATCAACTTCTTCATGTTCCCTTTCTCACCATTCAAGCACCATTCTGTTAAAAACAAATACAATTTTGTGTTAGAACCCTCTCTTTTGGTCATTTTCATGCCTATACGCGGATTATTGTGCACACAGTCATGTGCAGAGCTCAATATACGCATCCGGTAGTTAATACAAGTGCGTATACCTCGTCGTATACACGACCTAATCACAGGTAGCCCGTGTACACTGAAAACTCTACTTTGCGCTTTAAATAACTAAAATTTAACACCTAATTCAAAAATGTAATCCATTGAAATTAAAGAGAAAGAGATCAAGAATTACCTGATCCAGATGGCTTGTAATTTCATTGCTAGATGCTCCCACATTTGTCATTTGAATCTTGGAGGAGATTTGGTCCAATTTGCACTAGTTGAGTTAAAAGTCAAAATGTTATAGTAATTTTTTATTTTATTACTATTTATGAATTATTTTTACCCACTTTCTATAGTTTTAACCATTTTTTTCACCTAATGGACTAATACCAAAGTGGATCAAGTTGGTTTTTGCAGTTTTAATCTGGGATTCTTGTAGATTTCAGTACTTTGTCAACCGTTTGTCACCTTGGGTAGGTATATTCCTTACCCAACATATAGGATAGGTACTCATTCCATTATACATTTTTTCATTATCCTATGACTTCCACTCTTTATGACCTAGGTACGAACCCATTTTCCTTGACACAAAACCTTCCATATGCTACAAAATTGTGTCGTGATCAAGTGGTAGAGACTTACCAAACATGGGTACCCTTGTTAGATCCCCTAATGCATTTGGTGCCCATGCATATATTTTTCCATCAGGGCTGGGAGTACCTCTCAAGTTTTCCTTGACTTTATGTTGAGCCTCATTTCTCATTCATAAACATGAAAATTTTTACCCCATGGACTCCCAAATGAGTTAATTTAAGCTCTTTTCTATCTTGTATTTAAAAAGTGAAAATATTGTCAAGTGATTTGTACCTTTCACACTCGTTAAATTGGATTTGAAAGATCACGAGTCTTAGTTAAGATCTTTTCCGACTCGTTATCAAAAATAGAAAAGATCACTGAGTGAACTTGTCATTTTTACACTCATAAATTGGATTTGAAAAGACGTCTACTTGGCACAAGTTTACCCTTTTTTACACCAAGTAGACTAAAAGACATAAAAAAGGACACTTTTTGGCATTAAGTTGTGATTGCATCTCATGCCCAAGCTTTCAGTATTGAGTCTATAGTCGGTTCTCTCCTTGTGTTATAAACCATTTGCCTCAACAGTTTTTCATCCTCAACCAAACAAAGCCTTGTTTATATCCTTCACAATTTGACACCCTATACCTAGGAGGGAACATCCCTCGAGTGTCCATCTCCCGCATGCACTTCCCTGCATTGAGCATAGGTACGTTCCACTACTAGAACTAGTTTTGCTTACTTATGCCACTCGTTTCCTCCTTTGTATCATAGCATTCATTTGTTATGAAAAAAAAATGGGCGGGAAGGGAGTACTATATTATATTTGGTAGCAGTCATTTCGCCTTTCAACAGAGAACAAAGTTATTTGAGTCCATTCCTCATAATTTTGGGATTAACATGACCTTAAGAAGCTTAAATCATTACACAACCTTCTCTATTGACTAGTTACTCTTCCAGTCCCTACAAAGAACTTCATTGATGCCTCCTATATCTCATATTTTTATCTTTGGGTCTATGTTGCCAGAGTTCACCATATGTCTCTGTAAGGTAGCTAGAGAGGTAGTGGGGGGGGCCAGAGGGCCCATAGTGATA
>CBVK0102304516.1:0-18586 GCA_900067695.1 Picea abies | reverse complement strand
AGATTCCTCCTCTAGAATGTTCTTAGGTGATGGTAGCACTATATAAAGGGATTCAAGCAATGTAATGAGATATGAAGATAAAGTATTGTATTTGGAGATGAAGCTCATTACGAGGTTGCCTCCTCGAAGAGACAAGTGAATAGGAGAGGATCCCTTCCATAATAGGATCCATTGTATGGTGTTTCCCTACCTCAAGGGTTTCTATAATAAAGTTGTGGTTTTTTATATGGTTTCATAGATCTTGTGTGGTGATTGTATTCAGATATCTTTGGATCTATTGTGATATTTTTTATTCAATCTTTGGTTCTTAACAATTGGTATCAGAGCAATTTCCTTGGGCAGACATTGTGGGCAAATATTTTTCATTTTTGCAGATTTTTTTCTTTTTTCGGAGAAACAAAAAAAAGAGGGCCGCGACATTCTCAAAGTTTTTGTTATATTTCTGTGAAAAATTTCTAGAAAAGGGTTGTATATCTGATTTCCTCTCAGAAAAAAACCCAATTTAAAAAAAAAATCGTCCGAAACGGAGTCCGAGAAGTCAAGATATTGAAGTTTTAAAATCTGCAATTTTTCAGGGTTTTTTCCGCGGACGACAGCGTGATTTGTTTTTATTTATGTAGCAGTTGGAGGCCGAATTTTCTCAAAAAAATTACATATCTAAGTTCCTCTCACAATTTCACCCAATTTCAAAAAAAAAATCAGCCGAAACGGAGTCCGGGAAGTGAAGTTATGAACATTTTAACTTCAACAGTTTTTTAGGGTTTTTTCAGAAAAAACTGCGATTTTATGTTGTAATTTATTGTTTGGGTTTTTTGTGATGGCTATGAGACCGAAGAGTTCATAGGGTGCTCAGATGGCTATTTCTTCTCAAAACCTGAAAGAAATTCTTGAATCATTCCATTCAAAGTCCAATTGTTTCACACATTGGATGAGAGATTGGATGCATTTGCACATGGCCTCACAAACAGTCTCATAGACGGCCTCAATGATAGTTTTCGTAGTATTCAAGATTCATTGAATAACATGCAAGAAAGATTTCTTATGGAGGGCCTCAGGGATGAATATAATCAAGAAATATTTGCTTGGCATGATTTTGAGGATGATTGTGATGATTGGTATATGGATAGTTGTCATTTCTGGGATGACAACCACTTCCATATTTTATTTGATGACTCCACTCCACCTTCTGTAGAGAAAATCAATGTCCCACATCAGGAGCTAGTTACCAACGTTCAGTCTGCATATTCTACAGTGGTATTATTCCTTCTAGATTCTGCTGCGACCCTTTTCCACTATGTGAATGGATCTTCTTATTTGGATCCACATGATAGGTGTCAATCTTTGGAGCATCATTTGGAGTTGGTTATTGGGTTCCAAAATCTTCCACGGGGAGTTCACATGAGCACTTGGACATGGGACCCAGGCTTACAATGGTGGTTGGACTACTTCAGCATGGTGGATTTCCTTTCTACATGGGACCTTGGTTATTCAGTCTTCTTCAGCATTATGCTCCACAATTATCCATGGGACCCTAGTATATGGTTGTACATCAAGCGTTGAGGACAACGCTTTCATAAGGGGGATGGAATGTAAGGTAGCTAGAGAGGTATTGGGGGGGGCCAGAGGGTCCATAGTGATAATAGTGGAGGTCATTCAATGTAAGGTGGACTAGGTCCACTATATTATTAAATAAGGCCCATTGTGGTAGTTAGATATAATAAATGGGTAATTAGATATAATAAATGTAAGACGACTTCTTAGAAGGTTCTACTTCTAGAAGATTCCTCCTCTAGAATGTTCTTAGGTGATGGTAGCACTATATAAAGGGATTCAAGAAATGTAATGAGATATGAAGAGAAGTATTGTATTTGGAGCTGAAACTCAATAAGAGGATGCCCCCTTGAAGAGGCAAGTGAACAGGAGAGGATCCCTTCCATAATAGGATCCATTGTACGGTGTTTCCCTACCTCAAGGGTTTCTATAATAAAGTTGTGGTTTTCTATATGGTTTCATAGATCTTGTGTGGTGATTGTATTCAGATATCTTTGGATCTATTGTGATATTTTTTATTCAGTCTTTGGTTCTTAACAGTCTCATGCTCTTGTTCAAAGGAAGTCTATCAACCTATGTCAGCCACTCCTCAAAAATCTTGACTTTGCATGTCAGCCATACCCTCAGTTTGTCTCAGAATCACATGATACTTTAGTCCTATCATGCACTCTGGTCCTACATTCATCATTGGTAGGTAACCTTGAACCCAATAGTTGACTTTTCATCATTGGTCATTGATTGGGTGGTTTCCCTTGTGTTCGACGACAAGACATCTATTCACACATTGGGATTTGTGTAGTGTCTTGCATGCCATTAGATTTATTTGTGGTTTTCTCGCCTTTGTCAGTAGCTTTCATCATTGTCTGCTATTCAGAGGGTCTTTTTCATGTACCGCTTGCACTTGGCACACGCGAAAGATGCACAGGGTCGTTGGTTCATGACATTTTTCTTCGTTTGATTCCCACCAAATCATGAATCTCCTACTTTGTAACTCATGCTGACTAATGACAAATTCCTTAATGCTCTCCTTTCAGCAGGTCTCTTTCCATCGACATCATCCCATTATCTGGAAACAAGATCTAGAGTCTTATGAGTACCTTGAGGTTTTCGGTCATTAGTGGTAGGCTCTCTCACCATCGACAGTTGGGAATACATCAATGTATATTGATCAATGAATTCTTTAGGTGTTCGACACCAACTTCTCTATTCACACTTGTAAGAATGTACTCAGTGCCTTGATACCTACTCTCATTATCAGTAGGCTATCTTGCATTTGTTAACAGTATACATCAATGACCAGTAATCAAATGATGTCTCATTATGTTCGAACTCAACTCCTTTATTCACATGATGTAGACTTGCACCTTTGGTGAATTGTGTAGAAGACTTGAAGACATCATTATGTGGCCACAACTTTACTAAGCTGTTTCTTCCTTTTCATTGGACCAGTACCTATATGACTTCAATGATCATGGGAGATCAGATTGTACTCCATGGTATACAGATATATTCATATTGGTTTTGAGATTGGTTTTACTGGGCCTTATTCATGACTATGACAACTATTGGCATGTAACCACATTTGTATTTTCCTATTTTATGGCCACAGACACTTGTTTGGTATATTTTTCACATGGATCTGCAGTGTATTCTTGGGAGCCATGTATGAAAAGTCAATACAGAATGTAATGATCTATCAAGTTCATCCAACTAGTTATATACCACTTCACTTCTGGGTTATTTATAATGTATTTCGGCCATCCCAGATACTCCTCTGACCTCACACATTAGGGGGCATCTGTTAGAAAAAAAATTGCCTCACCCTATGCAATCTTGAAGAGAAGGCCTTACTCCATTTCCCTATGTAGACTTACTTTCCTTGATTAATAAATCCAGAGACAAAAACAAATATTTTTCCACTTGTACACACCTTGCAAGTTATACAACATACATATATGCTGGCTTCTCCACTACAACCCCCGTACATCGAGATTTGTGCCAAAAAATAAAAAATAAATGCCGGGTTTCCATGTCACGACAAAATACTTCTAATCCTTCCATTTATTGGAAACGTTCCAACTTGACCCTTCAGTTGAATTTTGAAGGCTATAAAGAAGCCAATTATGAGCTATGGAAAAGGAGAGAGAATTCAACTTTGAGAGCAAAGTTACTCTAGATAAATTATTACTTCATTATTGACTCTGCATCCCTTTGTCCTTTAAGTTAGAACATAGTGTTCAACTCCCAATATCTTCCCTTATTGATGGAGAACCTCTTTGTCTCCCTTATATGAGCTTGCCTTTTGTGTAGGATTGAAGTGGTGGAGGCCCAGTTGGAAGGAACTCAATTTCTCAATTCTGAACCATGTTGATACGAAAATCTGTAATGTTTTCACTTATTCTGATCATTTATTAATAGAAATACTTCTTTCCTATCTAATTAATATCTTGCAAATATATGTGTTATGATCCATGGGAATGTTTGTTTTGAATATTAATGGATTATTCTATCGAATGTGCTAACCTATTATATTATCACTATATGCTTGCTTTGCTTGTTTGTTGAGAACTTGTTGCAGGTATAAAGTTTTGGGTTGAAGTTCTCAACGATGGACATCATCACATGTTTGGACGAGGTGGGACTCTTTCTTACCTCCTTTTCACATTAATTTATATAGCATATGTTGGAATTGAGTCGATTTCTACAGTCACTCATGTCTGTTGTGGTTCACCCTAGCCATAGAGAGATTTTCCTTGTAACAATTATTCTACTAAATATTGCAGAATTAATATTTATAACTTTAACACAAAAATCACTGAAATAAGCTTAGAAGCAAAAATGAAAGAGACAATCAATGACACACCATCCACATAGTGAACACAATATGTAACCTGGGAAAACCAAATATGGGTAAAACCCAACTAGAAGGTGAGTCCCTATGGTCTTCTCTATACTTATCAATTACGATTTGCAAGTACAAAGAAAGGGAAATCACTATGGATATTCCATGGGAGTTATGGACAATATGGTCAATACTATATCTCCCTCTTTCTATAACCTTCTTTAATATCTTAGTCTTAATGCTCTACTTTCATATTGATTAATAATTAATACAATAAGAATGGAACCCCTACATTTCCTAGTGACCCAATATTTAGCATAGCCTAATAGTTGTTTAGGGTTATGGTTAGGGTCTTTGCATGCCTCAACCCCCAATTATTGTCAGGTATTTTGACCCTCTAGAATAATCTCAAAAGTCCACATGTGTGAGTAATGGAGGTTGATGTGGCATCCAATTGGTACCATGGTGGTCAACAAGATAGGTAAACTTGCATGAGGAATAACTTCCCCATACAAGCTCTAATTGAGTTGATTTTGATGCTTCAAAATATATTGAAGTCTAGAATAGTGTGGAGATGATAAGAGTTATGCTCACAAAGGTTTGAACCCAAAATCAATTGCTTATGTCCTCAAATAGGATCCAGAGTGTTCTGGATCCCAAATCTTCAAAGTGGAACCTACCCCTAAAATGGGACTTGCAAGTCAATAGCTCTAATGTTTTCCACCCAAAAAGTACTAAAATAGATGAAAAATTATATGATGATCCATTCCAAATCATACCTCCCCATTTAGGATCCTTTTGGTCCCCAAAATATTCTACTGAAGGAGGTGAGGACATTTTCCCTCTATCTTCTTTCTAGAGTACCAATGGCTTTACCTAGAAGTTGTCTTCTCAACACAATATATCTAAGTTCATACTACCTTGTCTAGTAGTTCTAGACTTCTTCTGGAATATTGTATCTTATACTAACTCTACTTGATATTTTGGTGCTAAGTCCTCTATGGTAGGTAAGTATTGTTTATCATTTTATTGATCCAACATGGAAGGCTCATAGAATTTCATATTCTCCACACTCACTATTGAATAAATGTACATATACAAGGGTAGATTGAGTGTGTAGGAAATATCACCCACCTTCTCCAACACTTAAAAAGGGCCATACAATAGAGCCTTGATTTTCTTACTAGGACCCTATATCCTTTATTTGTTCAAATAAAACCAACTTTCCCACCTTGAATGTTTTCTCAATCTCATGTTGATCATGTTGGGCCTTGTACCTTTCTTGTGAATTATTCAATTTCTCCTATACTTGCAAATGCAATCACTTGCCTTATAAAAAAACTTTTCATCCTTCAATGCTTATCTTGTAATGTCTTCCCTCACTCTTATTTTTTGTCCATATACAACATCTAAGGGAAATGGCAGATAATATCCAAAACCGGTTTCAAAAGGGGACTTATTAGTAGAATTATGGACTGTTTTTTTTATAAGAGTGTTGAACACAAAATAAATTTTCTTCCCAAGTCCTTCGATGCTTTTGATTGTAAGCCGTTAAAAGATAAACCATTTTCATGTTCACTACTATCATTCCATGTGTTCATATATGGAAATGTTTTTATCTCTCCAACTTGGTGTCCATCTTCTCCCAAAGTATATCCCAAAAGACACTAAGACATATAGTATCTATGTTGGAAATACTGAGAGGGGGGAGGGTGAATCAGTACTACCTATTTAAACAATTAGTAATTAATTTTTTATTTTATCAATCACCACAATAAATAAAAAAATGGATTTCTATTTAAAATCAATTATATAAACATAATTAACAAGAATTGCAAATTTATAAAGAACGTTATGTAATTGTGATGTACACCAATCCTCTTTAGAGCACCAACTCTTGGAGACACAAATCCCCTTCTTTTCTAAGAACCTACTCAAGGAAGCTACAACTCCCTGATTCTCCAAGCACCAATTTGAAAGAAGGCTCCAACCCCCTGTATTCTTCAAGGACCAACTTGAAAGAAGCATCCAACCCATTGTATTCTCCAAGAACCAACTTGAAAGGAAGTTGCAACTCCCTGTTGTTCAAGATTCAACCTGTAGATAACTACAATCCTCCTGAGATCCTCCCTTCCACCCTCACTACACAATTATTATTTTTACTCTCATATACTCTGGTGACTCTACCTTGTGTATACTCAATTATCTCCTGATTCACACCTTCATTCTTGATTTTTATGAGTTTATATATCCTTCCAAATGGTGTGCATCACTGAACCATTGTGTTTCTTCAATGAATCAATGTTGCTTTTCATTAGAAATAGACTTTTTATTGAAATTAACTTGAATTGAATTCAAATCCATTTTAAATTAATTATGTTTTGATCTTTCTCATGTCAATATTTCTTATGGAATGATTGATCCGAAAACCCTTCATGAATTTGTATAAAACTACCAATTTCTTCGTTGCACTGAGATTTGGTTTTGTAGAGACTCAACTACCATCAGATTCAGATAAAGATTAAATATTGACCATTGATTTCGATGTGCATATATTTGTTATTAATTTCTAATTGTTTTAGGCACATATGCACTTCCTTCAACTTACATTACCTTTTACTGACGAACGGTTGAAATTACACCCATGAGTTGATCCAATGGCCTACCTTACTCTTGTGAAGATATTGATCAAACAGTTTTGACTTAATCACCCAATGAGATGGATAGTCTATTTTTATTTAAATTCTGGTGGGGACCAAATATTGTGACTTAATCATCTAAACAAATCAATGGAACATACTTAATCAAGTGTTGATATGGATGATCCTTATTTCATCTAAGTTCTTTAGATGGATCGATGGTTTGGATTTAATCAACCATTGAGTGGACAGTTCTAATTTATTTCAAACATGAAATTTACTTATAATTATTTCATGTGATGGTTTTGTGGACTCTCAGACTCACGGGCTCACATGTCTTCTATGGTGTCATCAAAATGCGCCCCCAAACTTTTCAGTCTCCAAATTGAACCTATACTTAGAAAACATTTCAAGTGATTTTTCTTGGGTTCGTGGACTTTCGAACTTGTAGAATCACATGTATTCTCGGGTGTCATCAGAATGCATGCCAAACTTACACAACCTCTAGGATGTACCCATACTTAGTATTATTATATGTGACAGGTTCACAGAATTTCGGACTTACAGACTCACATGTCTTCTATTGTGTCATCAAAATGCACCCCCAACTTATGTTACCTACATAATGAGCCATACTTAGAAATTTTATGTAAATAGAATATGATACTTAGCCACTTTTTTAGGTTTCTCAGCTAACTCATGGAAAGAGATTTGAGTTGGATGATTCATTTTGATCTAATAGTCAACAACATTTCTTTGTTCTTTACCATCTTATCATGATCTTATTTTGATCCAATGATCAACATTGTTCTTTGTTCTTTTTTGTCTGATTGGGATCTTATTTTGATCCAACGATTGTCAAAGTAGTGAAGTTCCAAAGTCTGATTGGATTTGATCTACTAGTGAGGATTGTCTCTCTTGATTTGATGGTTGGGACTTAATTTCTCGCAGCCTCTGATTCCACCTGAATGTGACGATCCTGGATTGTCCCGAAAACTACATCAACGGTCAAGATTCCTCCTCGACCCTTCTGGCTTATGTGTGATCTCTGTAATGCTATGTATCCTGATATTTTATTTCCCAAGTGTTCTTCTGCATGCATTTTTCCATGGTTGACATCAATGACAACTAGTCTTCCAACAATCTCCCCTTTTGGCATTGATGGAAACAAAGTAGTAACCCCTTATTTTAACAGTTTTTTTTATTGTTAAACCTTCCCCTTTGAAAACAATGACAAAAGGGATCATTCTTCTCTCCCTCTGAGGTGATGCTCCCCATGTACATGTTCTCCTTCTACTGATTTTATTTTTCTTAATGAGGTATGGGAATTACTCCCAATTTCTGTCTAATTTTTTCAAATGTATTTCTAGGTAAGGGTTTTGTAAAAATGTCTTCGATTTGTTCTTTTGTATCTACTTACTCCACTTTCACTAGTTTTTGAGTAACATGATCTCTGAGGAAATTGTATTTGATTGGGATATGTTTGGTTTTAGAGTGCATTACATGATATACTTATAGCCTTGGTGTTATCATATTTGATAGTGATTGGATGATCATATTTTACTTGTAAATCTTCTAAGGTTTATTTCATCCAAATTACTTGTGTGTAGAAAGATGCAACAACAATGTATTCTTCTTCGGCTGTGGATAGTGATATAGATGTTTTTTTCTTACTTAACCATGCCACCAGAGTCTTTCCTAGGAAGAATTCTCCTCCACTAGTGATTTTCCTATCATTTATAATACCTTCCAAATATGAATCAGTATATGCATTCAAGGTGAACTCTCTTGTTTTTGGATACCAATATCCTTTTTACTACTTTTAAGTGAGATTCTTTAGGTGTGTATTGAAACCTTCCCACTAGTCCTACAACCTAAATTATGTCAGGTCTTGTTGTTGTTGCATAGAGTAGACTTCCAATCATGGATCTATACATGGTCTAGTCTACTTTTGGTGAATCATCATCTATGCTCAGTTTGCATCCCGTGACCATAGAAGTGCTCATTGGTTTGCAGTCTTCCATTTGAAATTTATTGATAATTTCTTTGACATAGTTACTTTGGCATATGAATATTCCTTTTTCTATTTGAGTAACTTATAAACCTAAGAAGAAAGTTATTTCACCTAGCATAGACATCTCAAACTCTTTCTGCCTTTCTATGGAAAACTGTTTTCTTAGTATAGTTAGATTACTTTGAAAGATTAAATCATCCATATATACCACTACAACAATCATATTTTGTTCTTTAATTTTGATATATAGGTTACTATCAGTAGTTCCTCTCTTATATCCTTGTTTTTGTTGTAGATATTGATCAAGTCTTGAGAACCGTGCTCTAGGGGTTTGTCTAAGACCATACTGAGCCCTTTTCAATTTGCATACATAGTCTATTTTTTCTATCAATATAAACCCTTTAGGTTGTTCTATGTAGACTTATTCTTCTCAGGTTCCATTTAGGAATGCTGAATTGACATCCATTTGATAGATTTTGAAGTTTTTGAAACATGAAAATGCCATAAATATTATGATGGCTCCTAATCTTGCTACTGGGGAAAAGGTTTCTCCAAATTAAATTCCTTCCACTTCGGCATATCCCTTGCATACTAGTCTGGCTTTATTTTTTACAGTCTATCCATTTTCATTGAGTTTCTTTTTTAATATCCATTTGGTTCCTACCACATTTTTATCTTTAGGTATTGGAACTAGTTCCCAAGTCTGACTTTTCGCTATTTGATCAAGTTCCTCATTCATTTATTTTATCCAATCCTCACTTTTACTGGATTTTGAAAAGGTTTTAGGCTCTATTAGAGAAATGATTTCTTGTTCTTCATATAATATTTTTCTCCTTGTCTCTACTCCAACACTCTTGTCTCCTATAATTTGACTTTCTAGATTATTCTTTTGAACCCTTTTTTATGGTGGTTTTGGCATGGGCGTGTCTTCTTGAGTGTTTTATTCATCAATGTATGGTTCATTTTCTTGTAGGTCTTCAATGTCTTATTCATTTTGGGATTAACCATCTTCTTAATCATCACTGGTTCTTTTCCATTCATCAATTTTTGTTTTATCTCGAGACTTGATTTTTCTCAATTTTAGATCATCAATTTTCACATTTGCAATTTCTACTATTTTGTGAAATATTAGATTATAACACTTGTAGGATTTTTGTTAGGTGAATATCCAAAAAATATACCTTCATCTGATCTAGATACAAATTTCCCTAGATTATCTTCATCCCTCTTGATGTATCACTTACTTCCAAAGACTTTGAAATGTTTCACAGATGTTGGTCTTCCAAACCAAAATTTGTAAGGTGTTTTCTCACGGTTAGCTCTAATTTGTCTTTGGTTAAGTATGTGGACTACTATATATATTGCATCTCTCCAAAAAATTTCTGGAAGCTTGGCTTCATTCAACATAGTTCTTGCAACTGTAATACCCCTGTTTCCCCCAACTTGTAATTAATCATTACTTATGATTACCATGCTATGGCATGTGAACAATGTAAATGTATTATTGTTTAGATTTACAAAAAAACTAACTGTGGGGGTGAAGCCTTGAAGTACTGGCCATGATATCACTAGAGGAAAGAGTGAGGAAACTATAGAGAGGGTTCATTATGTCAAATGACACAAATTATCCTTGCTGAAATAATAAGCCTCATCCTGATCCCCAAGAAAAATCAATTGATGAAATAAGTACCAGTGGTTGAACAATCAACTACCCCAATGAATGGAAACATGGATGGTCTGGTCAAGGAGACAAAAAATTGTCAGCCCGAAGTAACACAGAAATCAGTTTCCTGTAGGCATAGATTGACCTGAGCTCCTTCTGACAGAAGGAATAAGACAAGTCAAGAACCTCCCTGGGGAAAAAAGAGAGGGTGTGTAAGAGAAGAGATATAACATTCAGAAAGATGAAGACCACGTGAGGCTCTCAAACTTAGAAGAAAAACTGAAGGATTAAGATGTTCTAGTTACTCGAGAAAACTAGAGGAGGAATTCAGTCTCTGAGGAAGAGAGTCATTGAACATAATGCACTAGTGCATGCAATAGAAAGATCAGAGAACTCGTGGAAGAGTTATGAATTGGAGAATAGAAGACTCGAAACCTAGACTAAAGTAAAAGAGGGTTTCAAACTTGGTGTTGGATGGAAACAAACTAGTGTTGGAAGGAGAGGGCATCGAGGGATAGTGTAGATGTGAAGGGACTCTCTTGCATAGAGGAAATCCAACTATGAAGACATATGATAAAGCCCATGGAAGCCTTTATCTTAGTGGGGAAGAAGGGAGACTTATACTATGGATAGAGAGATGGAGGAGAGTAACCTCCCTGATACCACTCTTGAGTTTAAGAGAACCCAAAAAACCTCACTTGAGAATAAGGTCATGAGATTGATGCTGAGAGAGCAATGGATAAACCTCGCAGAGGGTATGATAGAGAGAGGATATCTGAGAAATTTAAGGAAGTTTCCCTAGTGATATTATGGCTTGGCATGGGGGTGGCCAGAGTACTGACAGTGAATGATTCTGAGGCTATGGTTGGGCAGAGAGGTGAACACCCAGTCATTTGGCTGGCTACAACTTGTAATAAATAAGTATTTCATATACCCTATGCATTTGAATTGAAATGAATCATTTAAATTCTTGTATTTGTGATATACATGAACCTTTTGGATATAGGAGGGTGATGGTATGATATTATGTGAAAATGTGCCTCACATGAAATTGATGGTAATAATGCTTATTGTTCTTGTATAAACTGTTGCATTTGAATGGTTGTAAGATGACAAGTTTTTGTCACTATGCTACTTGGAAAATCCTCAAGGTGTTTTCCCAAGGATCAAGTTCACAGTTATAGATTTGGGACAGACTCCACGGGACTACTACAGTCCTGTTGATCCCTTGAAAATACATTTCCCTATTATAGAACTTGAGTTCTATGAATGGAAGGCACTTCCTTAAAACCAGTCATCCAAGAGACCGTGAGCTCATGCCCATGACCTTAACCAAATATTGTCTAAGAGTTATGAGTGTATCCTCTAGAGCTTGAAAATTTTCTATAGGACCAGGACCATGGAACCCTTTTCTACAGTAAAAAAGGAGATAATTTATTTAGGATATCCCCTGATCATCGGATCTATGTCATGGTGATTCTAGCATTGACCATGTTGCACCTCTTTTGTCACCTAAATGAGCAAAATAAAGATGCTTACAAGCCTTGTTGGGTTAGCTAGGTAAGACAATAGTGAAGGAAAGAGTTAGAAGTATAAAGCATAAAGGATAAGAAAATAACTAATCTAAGAACATTAAAAGAAACTAAACTAGAGTGCATAAAGAGATTAGAACAAAAATAAACAACACACATGCCACCAATGGAAATGATTGTATTAGTGGAAAGAAAACACCAAAGAGAAAGGGAGATATATGGGTCCCCTCTTCCTCCAAGGGAGGGCTCTTGGACCCCCAAAGATTGATCACTTCTTACAAGTAACAAACTGGGATGAAATGGTGAAGAGAATCCAAAGCACATTCACTCAAGAGGTGATATGAATGGCTAAATGAAATGGTTCTTGCATGCTCTTGATGAGGAAAGAGGATCCTCCAAGAGAAAATAAGTAGCATAACAATACAAATGAATTCCTTGAAAATATAGTGCACCCATGGCCTCCTTATATAGCATAGCTTTGAGGCATTACACAACCAGTTCTTAGTGTAAACAAGGGGCCCTTTACAGCACCCTTAGGTCTTTTACCAGCCCCCCAGTTGGACTCAACCGAGATTTGGATGTCAAATCGACTTGGAAGATGAACCAGAAGTGGGTGGAAGGTCGACCAGTATCATAAATGCGTCATTATGAGGGGTGCCTGGTTTTTTACATCCACAGTCGTGCATCGTGCACATGTGCACTTTTCTTGTGTTTCTAGATGGCGCATGTATGCACACTCCCTGTGTAGTCTTAGCACATGTTGATTTTATAACTGGTTGTATAGTTTTGGACCTTTTGGAAATGCATTTTTGGTCCATGAGTGAACTAATGGGTGTTTTGACGATGCTGGATTCCTGTAACCATTTGTGGATGGAATTATGGTGATAAAAGATGCCCCCTGATGTGTGAGGTTAGAAGCATATGTATAGCCGAAATACATCAATGTTTCTTCTACTGAGAGTACCATTGTAAGAAAGAGAGATAATGAGAATATAAAGAGAGACCCGTTGGAGGGAGAGGGGAACCTGTAAAACCCAAATCTTTTGTCAGGGGGACGACTAAATGAGGGTGAGTTGTGCTAGAGGCATGACAAAATGGACAAACACAGAGATAAAAAAGGTGTATGGACTAGAAGAGACTCGGGTTTTATGGATAATTTCATTGATGAGAGGAATTGAAAAATCCCCCAACCAAGGTCCACAAGGGTTGCTTTGCCAAAAAAGGAAAGACGCTAAAGGCGACAACAGAAAAATATGTAAATGCGGAGAAAAAGGTTTTGTACAATTACTGAAAGAATAAAGAATGAGTTGGGATGACTATGCAGATACAGTAATGGATGCCCCAGTGTAATATGGATTGGTCAATGAAGGCACAAGTTGTTTTGGAAACAAGTGGAGGGTGAGGGCCCCATAGTTGGGTTTTTGTATTTTGAGAAATGTATGGAGGACAATCTGCAGATGGGAAAACTGACGGTGGATGAAAATGGATGGTTAATAATATTGCGGGGATGTAGTTAAAATAGAACCATGATGAAGTAACCTGGGAGTCCATTGGGTAGGCTAACATAATGAGGAGAAGGAGTATGTGGTTGGTTCTCGATGATGTTTAAGACTATCGGGACTCCCATCTCTAAAGGGTGAAAAAAGAATGAGTGTCAAAGTGCTACGGGGGACTATGAATTGGAAAAATCATGTGGGGGAAGGAACTACCAAGTGACAGTACTGAAATGTAGCGGAGGTGAAAGTATTGTAGAGTTGGGCATAGGGATTTGAGAGGCAAAGATCGGTGGGTGTCACTGGAAGATGAAATTTTATATTCAGAGGGAATGACTACATGCCAGTGTCGATGATGTACCTGAAGGGAGACTGCTGACCTATGATGATCATGTACCTACACACATGAAAATTGAATACCTGATGTGAACAATATTTGAAGATAAATATCATATAACAATTATTCAATAATATGTGAATGTAAGCATGCATACCTGAGCGTCAGATGAGAAAAATTCCCCCTAGGTTTGAGGATGGGAAATGGCACGGCAAATGGAATTGTGTAGATGACAGGGTCCTGATCCTGTGGCTAAAGACAGATCAAAAAATGGGCACTCGGAGCTCTCGGAATTGAGTCTGGAAGTTTGTCAAAATGGACTATATGTAGTTGTAGGGCCCACAATGCCACCTCATTTGTACTTGTTGTCTTATTGAGTGGACGAGCGATTTTAGAGGAGATTTAAATATTCTGGGAGATTGAGGCAGTCGATTTAGGATTAGTGAGATTCAAGTTAGTTTTTGTATCCTCCTGCATAGAATTAGGGTTTTTGTTTCTGGGCAAGGCCTGTACGGAGGGTTGTATAGGATTTTTTTTGGGTGTGGACCCCTCAGTGTGTGGGCAATCAAGAAATTCACGCGCACGACTGCATGCCTATAATGAGGAAATCTACTCACAGGGGTGCCCTAATGGGATAAATAGGCATGCATGGCATGTGTGCCTGTGCAAGGAGAAACAACGCATGCATGCACATCTGTATTCATAACAGCTGCACATGCATGCACAATTGTGTAGTGAACATGCGCTCTATGATGCACGCTTGTATGTGTGACATAGGTGCATGAAGGTGCCTTTGTATGGCCAATAGTAACGCATGAGTGCATGAATGGGGGATGAACAGATGCACATGTGTGTGTTCCTGTGGGGAAAAATAGCCACACCTTTTAGGCAAAGCTAAAGGGTGTAAAATCTTATCTTTTTTGAAGATTTTGATGTTTTTATGGGTTGTGATGGCTAATCAAGTGTTGTATATCTAGATGCAGGTGATCATTTGGATGATGTTGGTTCATTAGAGAGAGAGGGACTAGTCACGCCTGAGGGAGGTAGTGAGGATGAGGAGTCGACAATCCGAGACACTTTAGTAGCTTGTGGGTTGTTGAAGGTTTTTGAGTGTTCGCTAGTGCAAGCACATGAGTATCTTTTGTTGTTTCTAATTAGTATGTGGAGCCCTGACCTGGATTTCTTTATGGTGTGGTGTGATAAGCTATCCTTCATTGCGGTGGAGGACTGGGATCCCTTTTTGGGGAACCCCACTATCGGCAGAGCCTATAGTACCCGGGGATGGGCAGTTGGTTGTCTTAGCCCAGAGATATTTCTTGGGGGAGAATTTATGTTGGGATCCATGAGAGTCTATGGGTCTCTCACAACTCAACGGGTTAGTGGAGGTCTGCTAAGGATCATGGAGAGGGAATTGGCAAGCGAGAATTTTTCCTGGGGATTGATGCTCCATGCAAATATGGTAGGGCAGATTGACAAGTGTCGTGTTGCTGACTTGGGGGAGTTTTCCTTTGGGTCTATATTGGTGGCATGGTTTTTGGAGAGGGTGTCAATGTTGCACCCCAGAGTGTTGTTGGGTGCACCTAGTGTGCAAGAGGCACGACTAAGGCGGTGGGCGAAAATCCTAGTTTTTCACGATGGTCGGCAGGGTGGCCACTATTTCACAACTGAGGCTGCACAGGTGTGGCATCAGATGCCATAGATCATACTGTGATATCCATATTTTTGGGTGGACTTCCTAGATGATCTAGAGATGGTGTTACCCCCAGGAGAGGTGTTTGACCACAGAGGTATGATGTGATATTTGATGGTTTGATATTTAGATAGTATAACATGTTTTTTATGTATAGATGGATGTTGATGCTACCATTAGTTTATTGTGTGTGCATATGTTGGACCTCGCAGGTGCGAGGTTGAGTTGGTTAGAGTGTCGACTCATCAGGGGCCAGTGAGACCTCCGCGGGGAGAGCCCCGAGCAGGAGAGAGATGATGGCGGGATGTTGCTGTGGCAAGGCCTATTAATGATGAGAGAGTGGCTAGGTGACTCTAGTTTGATGACCCTGGTGCAAGGTCATCACATGCTCCTTTGACGGAGGCTGAGGGAGAGTTCGAGGATATTCGCCACCACTTAGAGGCAGTACTACAGGGAGTTCTTGAGGGCATGTGGTCATGGATCCTAGATGAGGGGGTCCTAGAGTAGTGTGTGGGTGTTCCAGTAGCATGGTAGACCGTGGTTCAGAGAGCGACTGTAGCAGGTGTTATCACTCCAGGAAACTCTCATAGGTTGTATCTCAAAGATGCTTGGTAACTTAACTAATCTTGCAATGTTTTAATCAAATGGATCGAGATGGATGACTCAATCAAATCTCACACATTATAGACATCTATGAATACTTTTAGAAATATAATAATTTCAACCAAAGGTGTTCATAAGGTTTAATAAATAGTAAAAGTATGGAGAATACTATAATACTAGTAGAAACATATACACAAAGTACATATGAATGGCCATATAAAATAAGTGAAGTACTTGCAGATTATATGTTTATGGATGTAATGAAAAGTTGACAGTTATCATACATCAGATAAACAATAAAAAACAAACATAATATTCAAATACAAGTAGGATAAGAGAGAATACAAAAGTCTGAATAGAGATGGCAAAAGAAGCTTATGTCTGATATATATTCAAAAAGTCTGAAGAATACAATAGTAGTGGTCAAGTCCCCATAGTCGACCCCCCTTTTACAATATGAAATCAACAAGATTATATAGCCTTTACAAATTATTTGAGATCCTCAAAATATGGATCTGATAACCACTTCTTCTATTTTTAGTGTGTGGAAGATATCCATCACAAACTCAAATTTGTGAGGTGGCTAGAAAAGATAGAAATTTCTGGAAATATGTTGCTCCAAGATTCACGTATATCCTACAAATACAAATATATATTGGGAAAATGAGAGAGGTTATTGAATATAAGACAGTTATTATGAAATACCTCATTCAGTTTCTAAAAATACTCTTCCAAATCATCATAATCTGTCCTCAAAGACAATCACTAAAACAGGAAAAACAAAGTATTTAATTTCTAGAAATATGGTGCTCAAAGATTGACCTATATTTCACAAATAAAATTCAATCTTGGGAAACTGAGAGAGGTTATTTAATATCATCCTGTTATTATGAAAAAAATCCTTCAGTTTCAAAAAATACTCTTCCAACTGATCAAGATCTGTCTCCCAATAATGTGACTAAAACAGGAAAATCCATATCTCCAAATCTAGCCATATTCCTACATTTTAGGAATTGATCCCTAGAACATTTCTATTGATCAAATGAAGTTCCACCTTCACTCATGGATTATATTTGATAATATATTTGACCATCCTCTCCTAAATACACTCAACCAAGTTGAATTTTGACATTTTGACCAAAATCTGTGCTTTTTTACCCAAAAATAGAAAGACCGCTTAGTCTTCTTGCCTCATCATCTACCTCAAAAGATGAAAAGGGATGATGTTTTGTATCCCTTTAATTATTATATATCATTAGAAACCACCCTTGAGGCATCTGGATCAAAAAATAATCGATCTGAGAAAAAAGAAGAGCAATATGCAATTTTTTGCGCTTTCAGTGGCTAAGGAGCCAAAATTTCTAGCCTGTAAGTTTTGGTGGCTAAGGGCAGTTGTGAAAGCCTGCCTAAGCCACTGAAACCTCTGTTTTGAAAATAACTTTCGAAATTGCAAAAATATGTTTCCTCACAGCTTCTTGATCTTCAAGGTTCCTTATTTAAGTTCAGGGTTACTTCAAATAAGTTGCAGAAATCAGTGTTGTATCTGTTTAGTATGTATTTGTTTCAAAACCAAATAACACTTGATTTGATCCAACACCTTTTGATCATGATTTCTTGTATGAAACAACTATGATGAGATATACCTTTGTTGGAAAGAGTAATGATAGTTTTACCACAACCGAATGTACCAAATCTGGCACATGTTCCTTCAAGCACAGAAGGAAATAAAGCATCTAAAACACATGGTTCAGTTAACATAGGAATATCAACTGCAATCTTGACAGAGCCAGGCCAAAGTATATTTTGGATTTAAATGCTAGTTGAATAGGAGCAACCATTTGTGAAATAGAGGCTTCAAAGATTAGTTCTAATATTATTTCTTTCACCATCACGTGAAACCTGTATTATGTGTTGAAACCTCAACAAAATTTCCCCCATATCTGTAGCATAATCATTGCTCCAAGATTGTCAGTGATGTAACCATTTCCAAGTTCATATGCTTTTGGTGGCTAAGATAGCCCCAAATTTCGCATTTAAGCCACCGAAGGCTAGGATTTTGGTGGCTTAGAATCCCTTTTGAAAGGTGCTTAGCCAGTAAAACCTGAGATTCGAGTTTTTTGAAGGAAAAACCAAACCAAATGTTAGGCAAAATTTATTACAAACTTAGAGGTTGTAAAAGTGAGCCTCAAGAAATTTAGAAATGTATGTGAGATCGGAAGAGC
>CBVK0102304506.1:584-25314 GCA_900067695.1 Picea abies | reverse complement strand
CCTTCGACTATCATTGAGAATCTCGATCTCGAAAAACCTTCATTTGGGCCCTCAAAATGGCCCTGAAAGTTAAAAACTGCTAAAAATAGTAAATTGTCAAATTTGCCAGAAAACTGTTTTGAGCTAGTCAGAAAAGGTGGGTGGCCACCAATATCCACCTGGATCAGGAAATGAGCTGCCGAAAGTGCAGAAGAGTCTGTTTTTACTGTGCTAAGTCATCATTTTCAAATGATGATTCTGAGCGACTGGAGAATAATTTTGAGAAACGGGCAGAGGATTTTGTTACTAACACGTCAAAGAAAAATACCCTCTCTCAATTTTCCTATAGGTGTCATATATTGGGAGAATCAAATTCATCTCTAAGCCCTAATTTTTGGATCTCAGAATTTCCTTGTTTGACACATGTTTTTGAAATGAAGATCTCAGGAAAATGAAAATGAATCTCCAATAACTGAGAGAGGTTTTTCCTCACAACAAACCAATATTCAAAAAAATCTCTCAGTTTTCCAAAATATGTTTTTATTTAAGAGATATAGGTGAATCTTTGAGAGGAATATTTCCAAAATTTTCGACAGCTTATCAGGGTTCACAAAGGTACTGTTAGCTGTCGAATCCTCGGACTTTCGACAGCTTATCCTACTCTATTTCAGGAACATAAGTTGACGAAAGTGCAGGGACTGGAAGATCGAGCTTCTTTTTGCAAAGATCTCCATTTTTTTGTTCCAAACGGCACAAAGGGGGTTTCTATTCCAAGATGATAATTAAAGGCATTCAAATCACCTTTGTGTTCCAGTTTTGGAGGCATTTGATGAAGGAATGAAGCCAAATGGAATTTTTGTGCTTGACATAAATCACCCAACCATTAAAGACATATTTTTAAATCTGTGTTTTTCACGAACAAGCTGCCAAATAATGATGAAAGCTGTTGATTTTGACTTATCATGATAAGATTAGATCATATATTCTAAGATCTATTTTGATTATGTTTATTTTGGGTATTTCAAATCCATTAAAATAGGATCTTGAAACTTTGATGTAAGGGCTATAAAGCCTAAGATTTCTGAGAACCACGGGGGGGGNNNNAGGGGGGGGGGACAGTCTGAGGAATGTGGTTCTATTCTTGAAGACCATGTAACTTTATTTCATCCTTTGGAAATATCAATGAAGATATCTAGACATCGAGTTTCTTTCACTTTGCTTGTTCAGTTTTCATCTCCTTTTCATTTCCAGGTTTATATATATTCAATGACAGAAGGCTGTCATCCCATCTCTTCATTGGTATATTAAGCTTAATACATTGCTTCTGATGTTTATCTTAATTCCATCAGTGCATTCATAAACTAAAGCTGCAAGTATTTACTTGTTATGTCTGGCCATATACTATATGCAAAATCATGTATGTTTCTATTAATATGATGAGATATTACCTATCATTACTGACCATTCACATATGTTGTTGTATATTTTTGTTAGAATAATGAGTCTTCTCCATGTTTCCACATATTGATTTAAACCTATGAGCATTGTAGTTGAAAGCCTTGGTATTTCAAGTGATTTATATGTTTCTAAATGCATGTGAGTTTGTGATGTCATCCGATTTGATCCTTTTCTCCTCTACATTATTGATATATTTAATTTACCAAGATTACTCCCATCTACAGTCAGGGAGTGATTTATTGGAGTGATAACACCAGGGGCATCCCATGCAACTGCTGGACTTCTTGGATCAATGTAACACACCTATCCACACCCTACTCCTTCTGGACCTAGTGGATATAGTCACCCTTATGGTGGGTTTAACAGTTCATACCATGAACCTTCTATGGGATATTCTTCAACATACCATGGGTACCCTAATCCCCCTTAGGACCCTTCTCACCCCTGATCACAATTAGACTATAATACCTCTTATGTTGCACCCCATGCACATATACATGGTAAATGTACCCCTTATGGCACCTCTCATTGTTCTATCTACGATCTCCCTTCATGAGTATGATGGCCAACCCACTCAACCTAAAGGGATTTATCTTAACTGTCATGTCTAGTTAGGAGGCAAAGAAGTATGCATGACATTGAATTTATCGATGCCTCATTGGACTACAACATCCTTCTAGGTTGAATCTTCATGTATGTCATGAAGGAAATGTATTCCTTGATATTTCCTAATATGATTCCCCCCATGTAATGGGAAAACATTTACCATTGATCAGATGACCTACCATGAACCTCAAGCACAAATTCATCCTGACCATTTGGTCTCCTCTTTGGGTAGAAACCAAACAATCCCATACATCATCCCCAAAGTCTACAAATACTCGACATAACTTGGTGCATATTATGGACCTCCACCTATGATTACCATTCTAGCTTATCTAATGTTTGTATGGTGTCATCCAGTCATAGACCAACGGGCCCATGTCTACAACCATCAATTGGACCCTCAAATATAACATCTTCAATGCCACCACTAGAATCACATCAACATCCACATTACCCCTTTGGTTAGGTATCTTTCTTATTTCCACCTCCAAGAATAGTGAGTACCTTGGTCATGGCCACATTGAATTTTCTTAAAATCACCTTAGGGATTCCAATTTGGTATTTGGACCCCCCTCCACTTCCTCTCCCACCCTCTTTTCCAACTCCATATTTGGCCTCGACTCCTATGCAACTAATATCCATGACCCCTGTATCCCCTAAGGCACATGTGCAAGGCCCACCTCAACCAAAACAAATTGGGAAAGGAGTTGATAAAGGGGGCAAAGACAAAAATAAAGGGGGAACTAACACCCCTGAACAATCCATGGCCACCTAGAACATTGCATCTAGGTCCATACCCCCATGTGTGATATGAAATATCTCTGGCCACACTACCTTCAATTGTCTTAGGCTCCCTAAACATAAATATAATTTCAATGCGGATGATTTAGAAAATGATCCCTTCATACCTGTTACGAAAGCCCCTCCAAAGTCATTGACTAAGCATGTTTAGTCTTTGCACATAAGTCATCCATGTACTTTGTGTGATACCTATGACCATTATTCTTGTCACTCTCCTCAAATACCTAAGCATTTGTATGCTCTTGAGATCCTTCGCTAGTTGTATTATGTTCCTACTTGCCAAATAGATCCAACCTTGATGGTAGATGACCTTGTTATCAAATGTGATTAGTCTTCCCAAGCCAATCATCAACTGATAATTGATATTTCCCCCCCTGAAGTGAAAATCAGTGAGAATACTAGGAAAATTCTCAACTTAATCAACTTCCATGGGATCGAAGCTATCCAATAACATTCCTTTCTCTACAAGTGTATATCATATCATCCCCAACATGTCCCATGTACCTCTAGTCTCAACATTGGTGGAGCCCTCATCCACTAGTGTTTCATCTACCTTCATGGATGTAGCATATGTGAACCACATTTCTCATTCCCATGGCATTGAAAAAGGGATTCATATCCCCATCCCTTGCCACTTCCCATGATCGAGTTGGTTCTCACATCCAAGTCTTTCATTTTGATAAATACATCATCAAGTCATTCACTACAAAAAATTACCCTTGGAATGATATGCATCATCGTTCCTATTACTTACCTTAGCAGCCTCATCCCACCAAATTGTATGTTGTTGAATCAAAAGACTTTATCCCTCATGGCCAATTTAATTTTTTCAAGAATCCAATATTGACCCATGATGCATTTGACTAAGAGAATGTGTCCAATATTTCAAATACCATCAAGGTGAACATCTCTAATACCCATGGTTTCGAAGAAAACTTCATGTTGGGGGAAATTTGTTCCTTAGATTCAAAATTTATTGCCTACAAATCCCTCTTCCAAGAGTTCTAAGATATCTTTGCTTGGTCCTATTCCAAGATGCTCGGACTTGACTCGACCATTGTTGAACATCACATCGATACATGGTCGAATTCCACTCCTATTCTCCATAAGAAAAGACCGATACACCCTAAAAAGGCATCCACAATCAAAGATCAAATCAATAAATTGAAAAAGGTGAGCTTCATTTATCCCATTGCGTACACTTGACGGGTCTCTAACCTAGTCCTAGTCATGAAGAAATAAGGCACCATCTATATCTGGATCGATTTCTGTGATCTGAACAAATAATGTCCCAAAATAAAATACCCAACACAATTCATTGATTAGGTTATGAATGGATGTGAAGGCCATGAGGTCTTATCTTTATGGATGGATTCTCAGGCAATAACCAAATTCGTATTCAACCATAATACCAATACAAGACAACCTTCACTACTCCATGGGGCACCTTCACATACAAAGTGATTCCATTTTGGTTAAAGAATACCAGAGCCACCTTCCAAAGTGGAATGTTCTATTGCTTTCATGACATGGATCACTTTATTCTATCCTATCTTTATGATCTCATCGTTTTTCAAAGCAGAAGGTGCATCACTTGGAAGAGCTCTGAACTATCTTCCTTAGATGTTGCAAATACAACATACATTTGAATTCCCTCAAGTGTGTCTTATGTGTTCCCATGGGTCAAATTTTGGGATTCATTGTCACCAAAGTCGACATCACTATTGATCCACTTAAGGTTCATGCCATTTCTGAACTTCCTCCCCCTCACAATCTACACCAATTACAGAGCCTACATGGGACTTCCAACTTCCTATGTTGGTTCATTTCGGATTACACCACCAATGCCAATTGGTTCTTGTGCTTATTACATTTTAACACTCAATTTGTACAGGATGATGAAGCTCAATAATCATTTGATGTGCTCAAAAGGGCCCTTGCCTTAAAACCCTTGATTAGTTCCCCAGACTTTGAAAAATATTTCTTCCTTTACATTTCTGCTTCAAACTTCGTTATTTATAGAGTCTTAGTTCAATATGGGTTCGATGGATGTGAGAACATCATTTAATATGTGAGTAAGAACCTCTTCATGCCCTCCTTGTCCTACTCCCATGATGAGAATTCGACCTAGGCTGTTGTGTTCTTTGTTCATAAAATACGTCATTACATCTCGATGCACAAAACCAAATTTATCACCAACTCTAATCACATGTTCTTCCTACTGAGCAGGAGGGTCATCAATGGGAAGTATGCTCAATGGATCATTATCCTTTAGGAATTTGAATTAGAGTTTGTGACCTTGAAAAGTAATAAATCTTTATCCCTCACTGATTTCATTTCTAAATTCCCAACTGGTGTGCAGGACTTTCCCTTGAATGATCCAGATGAAAATTTGTTCACCATATCCATCGACGATCCTTGGTATGGAAACATTATCACTTACTTGCAAACCCATAATTTTTCTCCCCATTTGACTTGTGATGATTGATGACACATATGCCACTAATCCCCCTGCTACCTCCTCATTGGAGATGATTTCTATCAACATGGAACTGATACCTTATTGCATCGTTGTCTTACACATGGCAAAGTGGAGCAACGCCTAAAATCCTATAAAAATGGTGCTTGTGGCAGTCACCTTTTAAGGATGGCCATTGCCCAAAACATCATGCGATAGGCTATTTCTAAACTACATTCTTCACTAATTGTTTTTAGATAGTTAAGCGTTGTACTATCTGTCAACTTTTTTCCCCTAAGGCATGGACCCCACAAGCTCTGTCGCACCTTGTTATCATTGCTATTCCATTTTGCAAATGGCACATTGACTTCATGGAGTTTAACCCACCTTCTTTTGATGGCCATAAATACATCATTGTGGTTGTTGAATATTTCATGAAATGAGATGAATCCATGCCAACGTTCAACATCATTTCGACTGCTATAGCCCAATTATTCTTTAACCATGTGATTGCCCAATTTGGTGTCCCAAATAAATTGGTCTCTGACCATGGATGACACTTTGAATACCAAATCTGGAATGAGTTTGCAGCCATGTTGGGTTTCGAGCACCAATATTATTATTCCTACTATTTGTAGGGGAATGGCCAAGTCAAGTTTGTTAACAAAATCCTCAAAACCATGATTTAGCGAACAATTGGCAAACACAAAACCAATTGGCACCATATGATCTTCCCCACCTTATGGGCCTATAATAATTCTACAAAAATTTCTACTTACATGTCATTCATGGCGTGGAGGCAGTTTTTCCCTTTGAATGTCAAATCCCCTCTGTTCATATGGATATTGAACTTCTCCCTAACACTGCTCCCTTAGAGAAAATATTGGCAATGTTGGAGCATGCCAATAAATACCACTGAGTTTCCCTATAATTAGTCAAAATAACTTAAGATTAATATTAATAACACTAACCTTTAACCTATAATTAACATAACATTAATATTGACAAAACTAACATTACTTAGTAAAATTAACTTAAGATTATTTGAACTTCCTCAAAACTAGGGTTTACATCATTAATTAAACCTTAATTTAGCCCTTAATTAACATAAAATTAATATTTTTTCCTAAAACCTCTGGTCAACCCTAAATCTAACCTACAAAAAAACTTAATTAAATCACTATTTATTATCTCTTGAGAAAAATTCTCCTAAAAACGAGGGTTTCACTCAACCAACCGTAGTTTTTTCACTCGCCTCATCACTATTTAATAAAGGCTCTTCTCTTACATTTTTTCTCAGGCTTTTTTGTCCTGATGATGGATCCTGTTATGGATCCGAAACGTCGACGACAAGCTGTCAATAACACTGTGGTTCTTCCGACAAATTCTGAACAAATTTCTCACCACAGAAACCTAAATGAACTATCAAAGTAACTGAGAAACACACCAAATCCTAATATGACTAAAATCTCCACCCTCATGTATTTCATGAAGGTGATCTAGTCCTAGTATATGGCCAAACCTATAACATCTTAGGTTGGGGAAAATTCAAACCATTATGGAGGGGCCCTTACATTTTTAAACAATGTCTAGGTAAGGGGGAATACCTCCTCAAGGGTCCTAAAGGGGAGCTTCTCCTTAACCCTCGTAATGCACTCTACCTTAAGAAGTTTTACACCTAATAATCCTTCTACAGTATCCTTGCATAGCATACATATATTATATAGTCTTTTTGCATCCCTTTTTGTAAAGCTTGCATCTCATCTGTTTTCTTCTTGTGTCTTTCAAATGGACCCTTAATCCAACTGCTACGTTGGTTATGACGATGGTGTGAACTGACACTGTAGGAATCTAGCCTCACCAACTTGGGCCTTGTTTACCTCTACGCATACCCTTGTCCACTTAAATGGTGTTTTCATTTGATTTGCCACCAATAACTAGGCCAAATATGAAGTTGTGATTGGTATATTAGCTGATTCCCTTGACCATTGCATATATCACCTTCATGTTTGTCTCGATTCCTATTTCCTCATCATGCAATTAATTTTTTTTTAGCATGTGTGTAACCTAAGCCTCTTCAGAAAATATATATAAGTTAAACATTTAGCGTGATCATTTGAATCAATTTCATTTAATCATGTTCCCAGAAGACAAAATAGCTTTGTAGATACCATTGCAAACAACATTCTAGATTTCCATTTAGCACATACATATGTAAGAAGATAAAAATATGCATCCATGTAATATAGCATGCACACACATCTCTACATAATCAAGCAACTACATACATAACATATCATGTATATATATCCATCATAATATAAAGTACAAAACATCACAAAGTTTTGTATAAGTTTGAGTCCACTATTCTACATACATCTCATGCAAGTGGCACCATGTACCCTGACAAAAGATCTCGAACCACCTAACCCACTGTCCTTTCCCTATGTAGAATAGAGTGCCACTCGGGTGGTGCCTTTACGTAAGGTACAACATAGTGGTCGTCAAGTGTGTTCCACCTCTTCTCTAACACCCGATCAATAATTTTCCAACTTATTTTGAATATCTTCCATTTCTCTCTCTATTGTTCCACCCTCCCGGACCTTGATGGTCCTAAATTAATAGAAGAATCATTCCTCCTACATTTCACCTGCCCCACCTACCTCACTAGTGCAATATATGCAAGTTTCATACAAAAATATTGTCAGTACCATATATTTAAACATCATAATAAAATTAATAAACAGATATAAAAAATACACATGATGTTAATTAACATTGGTACCCTAGGCTGGACTAGCTAGCAAGGGTAACTCTGAGTCCCCTTGATAGTTGATGCTTGAGTAAGGGTAATCCTCAATCACCATAGGGATCTAGCTCTGATAGGAAAATAAGTCTACCCATAAAACATTTATGAGCCCACCACCCCCTTCCCTCCTCAGTAATTGGCCACACCACTACATCTGGGGCTCCTATGGCCTCCCATCACATATGCAAATGTGGGGGAAAAGTGTCAAAATCATGTAAAAAAAAGAAGGTACAAAATACTGTACCAAATAAATAGTCCCCCCCTGATGCCCTCCTACAAGAGGATAGTTGGCACTTTAGTGTCATCAATGACATTTGGGCCCACCCAAAGTGGGTCCTAGTGTGCACCCTCTCAACCAACATCATCTGTCCACTAGATACTTTATGTGATGAGGGACTCCCTAGTATGAAAATCACTAATGTCACCACAACTCATGCATCTAATCACTCAATATTCACCATCTGGATCATGGAGTCTCGAACTCTAACTCAAGGGACACAGTTCCAACAAAGGAACTCCTCCAACCACCTCCCATGAGGCAGTAGTTATTGTGTCTCTACAACCACACGAAATGAGGGAAACCCTATCAATGTTTTTTGGAAATATTGTTGTCATTGATGTGAAAGACAAGGGGAGCCTAAAATATGTACAAAATAAATATTACAAGCCTACAGAGGTCCAAAATAAATATTGCAAGATGGATATTGTTGAAACTATTATTTTTGGTCAGTTTCGATACCCTAAATTTGAAGGAATTTTTACCCTACATACATAGCTCAAATGGGAGCATAATTTATATTGTTGGAAATGTTATTACGATACCTTTCCAACAATATATGAAATTCCCTATAACTCCCTAGGAATGAGGAGATATGAATTTTTTCGTTCGATAACCTAGCCAAAAAATTGATGTCGGCTCAACTAGTCTTTACAGGTCGTCCCTGAAAGTGGGGATAAAATTACTATAAATATAGGATATATTTTCACATTTGGAGAGAAACCAATAAATATATAAAGTTTGAGCTGTGCAAAAGTGATCTAAGGTGCACTAAAGGTGTTGGGGTGTCTTTTTGGTGTGCAAGAGAAGTCTAAGGGATTTTCTTGAGATCTTTCTTGTTCTCAAGGTGCACTATAAAGGACCGAAGGTCTATGATGCTGCCATGTGCACTATTTTGAGGTTTTGATGTTATTGTTAGTTGATGTTTTCATTGGTGGATGTTTTCATCATTAGATGTTGTCGTCAATGATTACATTATGGGAGTGATGTTATGAGGCTTGCTAGGGTTTGAAGGATTGCCTATGGAATGAAGCATGTAGGTGAAGTTAGAAGTACTCTATGTATGAAGATCTTGGATTGGTGTCTACACATGTTTTAGTGATTTGGTGCTCAAACGAGGAGATTGGAGTCTCTAGTAGGTTGGTGCCTACATCTTGTTGAGTTAGTGCTCAGTTGAGGAGATTAATGTCTCTTGTAGGTTGGTTCCTATGTGTTGTTGAGTTGGTGCTCAGTTTAGGAGATTGGTGTCTCCAGTAGGTTGGTGCCTATAAACATTTATAAATACAAGTTTTATGGTTTTCTCCTGATTGGGTTTCCATGTTAAAATCTGCACATTGTGATTTGAGTTTATGTGTGATTATTGTTTCTCAACAAATGAAGGATTGATGAATGGTTAAATAAAGTAAAAATGATCTTATACTGATTTACCCCACCCTCTCAGTATAAGCACAAGTTCAACAATTGGGATCAGAGCAGGTTCCTTTAGAAACAGTTTAACTACTGGAAGGCAGATCTTGAGAACATATGGATTGTAAGGAAGGTCTCCCTACAAATAGAGCTCCTTTGTTCGATGGAAAAAACTATGCAACAAGGATTATAAGAATGAGGATATATTTGCAGGCCCTTGGGTTTGGTATTTGGGAATCAATCACAACAAGTTATATAGATAAAGCTGGGGAGGAGACAAGTGAAAAAAATGAAAAAGCAATAGAGGTCATCTTGTGTGGGCCTCTAAATTATGAAATTGTCAAGGTAATGATGTGTACAAGATCTAAACAGATTTGGGACAAGATGCAAAAAAATTATGAAGAGAGATGTAGTGAAGAGAGATTTGATGATTGTTCCAACTGTGAATCAGGGACATAAGAGACACAATTTGTGAGGAATCTAAAAGGGGGACCCCAAAAATACAAAGGTAAGCTACCCTTCAAATGCTTTAAGTGTGGTAGAAAAGGACATTTTGCTACTAAGTGTGCATATGCACAAAGGGAAGATAGTGACGATGAAGAAAAATATTTGTCCAAAACCATGGAAACAAAGCTTTTTGATGAGGAAAATGAAGATAATCAGAAAGAAAAAATAGATTAAGAAGAAGAAGAAGATCTTGAAGCAAATCTCATCAGTGCCCTAGAAAAAATAGAGAAGCTTAAGAAAAAGAAGCTTGAAATTTGAAAAGAGTACTGAAATCTTAGATAATATTCTCAGTTGCCAAAGGTCACCATTCATCAAGACATGTCTTGGCTACGACAAAAAAAAAGACCCTCGAGGGAGATGCAAGCATTAAAGTCACAAATCCATCGTAAAAGGAAAATGAAGAAAAGTCTAAAAGCTACGCCAATATTCTCAAATGCTCCATCAACAATGAAAGAAACAGTAGGAAAGGCAATGATGACCAACATAAACCTGGGTCTTCTCACAAGAATAAAAAGAACGAGTTCAAAATAGTTGTTCCATCAAGAAGGCCTTTCACAAACTGATACCAAAATCTCTTTCTTGGCTATTGTTTTTCTTGCAATAATTTTGGTCATAAGGAAATAGATTGTAGAGCTTATGCAAGAAGTGATGTTGTGAGAGATAGAAATAGAGGTTCTTATAAGACCTGAAAGGATGATTATGTGAGCAACAAAACCATAATTTCTCATGGGTTTGCTCACATAAACTACAATTAATTTTCTCCCCTACTTGATTACAATATTGAATGTTATAAGTGAAATAACGTTGGGAACATAACACGTTATTGTAGAAGCAGTATAGCCGGACCTCCTAAACAAAACACGAAAGAAAATGTTCTTACCAAGAATATAGAAGAATACTCAAAGGTTTGGAAAAGGAAGCAAAAACAAGACATAGAGAAAGATGAAACTTTTTTTATGAGAAAGGATGTGATAAGGTAGATGAAGATGGTAGGGAGATTCATTGTTTTAATTCTCACTTGAGACATGTACACCCCATTTTTAGAAAAGGTGAGGTTGGGAGATTTCCTTGTGAAAATGGAAATTCAAGTTTACAATACTCTCTTGAACAAGAAAAATCATCTAATTAGTCCTTGTCAAAAAGGAATGAGGAGGCATAAACATATTCAAATAAAGTCAATACTTAAGCTTCACCCCATTCAGAAGATCAATGCCATGAATTTGGAGTGGAAGGTTTGATCAATAAAAACAATCAAATAGAAGGATCAATGTTGGATACTTGTAGTAGAGACAACTTTGATGAGGATCGATTAGAGATATACTTTTAAATTGCACATTGAAGTGCATGAAGGGAAGAACAATATTAGGGGGAGCAACCCTTTTCCATGGATGTCAAAGGGGGATAAGTTGCAGACAGAGGGAGAAGTTACAGACACAAGGAGACTTGCAAACATGGGGAGTATTACAGAATTGACTAAGGGTTGCTATCAATGACAAAGTGGAAATTGTTGGAAATATTGTTGTCATTGATGTCAAATATATGGGGAGCCTACAATATGTCCAATAGAGAAACTATGATGTAAACAAAAAAATGTCGGATTGCATGTGGAAGGAGAGGGATAATGGGAAGCACCAAAATAAATAAAAAAACAAAAAGGTTTAGACTGTGTTCTAGAGAAATGGTTCAGAATGTCATTTCAGAAGGTGGACCTCTAAACAAAGTTTAAATATTCCTTCGAGGGTGCCAAGCTTAGGGGGACTAGCTTCATTACTCGTGGAGATATATTTGCAAGTATGGGTTTACATTGCAAAAGACAACATAGCAGTACACTGGTAGTGCTCATGGAACCATGACTCCATTGATATTTTGAATAAAAATATATAAGGACACAATAATTCATTCTCACAGGGATAAAGGTTAGAATTTCCAATGGATCAATTGATGAGAATCGATCAGGTTAAGAACTTTAGTTGTCATAAACTATTCCTTTAACATCCTATGGAACTCTAACATTGCAGAGAACCCATGGATTCCAACTCAATAACTAACAATTGGGAAATCACTTACACTAAGTCACTTTGCACTAACAATATTATATATATATATATATATATATAACACAACAATTTCTTGAAAAATAACAACGAAAATACCTCAACTGGCGTAATAGATTGAGTTTGATATTCCTCAATGGTGCTCCTTGCACTCCTTCCAATTTCTCACTTGCTAACCATCAAGACCTCAGTGATACCTCTCAACCAACACTAGGTGTACTCTTCTTCCCCCTTAGCCCCCCGAGCTGAAAAAGGGGGAATCACACAAAACAAAGAAAACTATCTCCCATCTTGCCTCACAAGATCGAGATACCACTCTCTATTCGAGCTAGGTATCCCAACTCCCATAAAAAAAATCAGTCAAGAAAATTTTGACAGCATAACCTTACACATACCAGTCGTGCCCCATTCCCCTTCTCTACCATTTCTTTTATAGAGTTCTCTTAGTGACCAGTTTCCAAAATGCATGTTAAATTCTTTTTATAAATTTTTTATTATGAAATATTCTCCCCCATACACTTGTCACCCAATCCCTTAGTTGCACCAGAAATTCATTTAATTAATTAAATTAAATTTCCAATTTCCCTCACCCACCTAAAAGCATTCCTAAAAATGCTCCTAGTTGTCCCTTTATTCCCTCAATTTCCCTTAATGGATGACACCTTTCTTAAAGCTTAGTTGAGTTCATTTAGGAAAGTTCTCTAGACTAGATTCCTTTCTATGTTCCACATTCCCTTTTGCATTTAATTTCCCCTTTTGTCTAAGTTCAAATTTAGCAAGTTTTGCACATAAACAACAATTATTTTTTTTAGATAATTTAATTCTCCTTTAAATTCTAAATTTTATTTTACTCTCTCCTTTTTTTTCCATCCCCCTTTTATTAATGGCTTATTTAAATATTTTTTTTTACCCTCCATCCTACTTAGACCTAGGATTTAATTTCAACTAGGCTTAAAATTTATTTTTTTAAGGGAAAAATTATAATTAATAAACTTTACTCATACATTATTATTTTAAGGCTGACCAAGTCAAAGTAAGATATCATTTTCTAGGCAACTAGGTTCATTGACTCACTTGTGTTTAGAAACCGCGAAGTTCCCTTCAAGACGGACAATGTTCTCCAAGGGTGCCACTCACCTTTATTCTTGTTTCATTTATATGACGTGCCCGTTATGATGCACTACGTGCTCCAAGGGCGCCACTTTCCTTTTGACTGATTTTGGTAGAGGTCCAACCCTTGGATTCAATACTCCATCATAAGAACTCGTGGGAGACTAAGGGCCTCTAAGGAATACGGACCCTGCCTTAATGCGCACCCCTTAGAATATTCATGAGCGATTGTCTTAGTTTATGCTCACGACATCGTGGATCTCTCAAAATAGGTAATCGTTAACCTACAATTCGAGCCACAACATGAGTGATAGTAGGCTGTGATAGGGATGTTGTCACACCTCTCCCAATATCTCTGGTTGTTGTGCATGGCACCTTTATTCCTAATGTGAGTCTTATTAGCAAGAAATCGTCAGCCTGCATCCATCAACAAAACATGTCAAAGATCCATAAACAACATCATAATATACCTAGTCATATGTCACATATCCAATAACAAAAATACTCAAAACCTATACATTCCACTCCATGACTCGATCTAGAGTCCAGGGAGGTCCATCAATTCCATCAACATCCTCAATCTATCAAGAGTCCTGCACACTCAGGAGAAACCAGTCAATAACACCTTTCTATACATAAATAACATAACATAACATCATAATTCACAATCTCATCATCAGAATCCATAAGCGAAGCAGTCAATCATATAATGAACCGGATCACTTGCACGCAAGTGTCCTAAAAGAATAAGTCACATCATGTGCGTGCAAGAGTGGGATGTTACAAAATACAAGGCACAAATTGTAATCTAAAAACCACCTAATGAACATAATTTGTATCCCAAGGATTATCCATTGGATTACATTTAACATGTGTAATAAAATATCCTTTTCAACGTAGCACATAACTGATGAAGGAAAGGATAGATCGTGGGTTTCAAACCAGCCAAAAACAAGCCCATTGTCTAAATGAATCAACCATTCTTTAATACAACACTTAATATTGAACTAGCATTGTCAATTCACCAACTTAACACAACACGACTAACCAAGCCTGAATCCATTATAGCCCGCACCATAGACCAATCAATTTATTATTATTATTATTTTCACCCAGCATAGACCATAATAAGATAAGAAATTTTCAAATCAAACAGATCCCACACATTCAACCAATCAAACACTAGATAAATAGAATTTTAAGATATTAGAATTTTTTTTTTCAAAACTCTAGTGTTTAACCTTTTTGAAAAATTAATGGCTCGACGGATTAATTAAAATTCAAAGTTGGGTTGACACCGAGGTGATTGAAATATACCTAGCCTTCGGCAGGTATAAAATTGTCAAATCAAACAGAGCCCACACATTCAACCAATCAAACACTAGATAAATATAATTTCAAGATATTCAGAAATTGTTTTTTGCCAAACTTTAATGTTTAACCTTTGTGAAAAATTAATGGTTGGATGGATTAATTAAAATTCAAATCTAGGATCAAATCTAGGATGACGCAAAGGAGATCACAATGTTCCTAGCCTTCGATAGGTATGATAAAAAAAAAATTCACAATGCATCCCATAATTGACGAGTATATTTAGGTGCAATAAGTTGGTGCCAAGCCAAACAATTCTCTCTGCAATAGGTTATATGCATGCCCTTACTAATTGTAGGTACACACATATTTAAACTCATAATATTAGAGAAATGCAAATTGAATATCACAAGCCTCATTGTAACATTGAATACATAAAGCATAGCTCTTGTATTCACAAACAAATACATATTTATCATAGATTACATTAGAACCAGAATGAAGAAAATTCTTAAACATTATGTTAATGTCCCTTAATGTGAGTTGAAGTATTTTACAAGGTTCAATGTCCAAGATATATATAAATCCTATTAAGTCCATGAGTTATCACAACCATAGTATTGACCTATACAACTAGAATATGTTGTATATATTGTGTAAATATTAACCCTATAGTGTCATTGATAACTTTTGAAGGGAACAAATCGTTCTTTCACTCTGAAAAAAAATCGTTAAATTGATAGTAGTTACGATAATAAGTTAACAAGTGTCATGTCACTCAAATCTGTGTTTTGGACCATGCAACACAATGGACTATGTGGTATCATGGCAAAACATGTTATGCATCAGGGAAGGCATGGGACATAGTGTTATGTAGCATCCAAATACAAGGTAAAGATAAAAGATATATTTTCCTTTCCGATGAACACACTGTAATCATCTTTTGGAAAATAATTAGAGATGCAGATGAACAAGTTTAAGGGTTTCTTGGCCTTTTTAGTGGGAAATATTTGTCAAAAAAGGTAATAAAGAGGCAGATTAGTCACAAATCAAAAGGGAGAAACTTGAATTGGAATTATGAGAAAAAAGAAATTCAAATTTTGAAAATGGAAAATTAAGCACATGAGAAAAAAATATAATAATAGAAAAATCGAATACTCGAAATAAAAAACTCCATTCATTAATACCATCATAAAAGTCAGTATATAGCTCTAGTATGCAATATGCCTGAACATAAAAGAGATAAACAGATACCATTTATTTTTTCTTTTCCAATGGATTTTTCACGATGAAATATCTGTGTTATCAGTATATTTCTAGTTGCTTTTCCAATTCAGTTTTCACGATGGAATCTCTATGTTATCATTATATTTTTGGTTGTTTTTCCAATATATGGTATCATTGTATTTATGATTGAGTTCTTTAGCATGGGATAAAATATGTGGTATCATTGCGTTTATAACTGATTTATTTAACATTATTTTCCTCATTTAGTCACGTTCTGCAACTGTTATACAATGTGTAGTGAAATAACACACAGATATTACAAAAAATTAACTCGCCAACATTTATTAAAAAAAAAGCATATATTACAACAATTTAACTAGGAAATAACAATTTAACAAGAATGTTGCCTTTAATATTTGATGCAGACCCGCCTTCTCTCCTAAGGGTTGCGTGACCTCCCGGTCTAGGATCGATCAAGAAACTGAGTTTGATTGACTCTTTGGGTCTCTGCTAGACTCCAAAACCACTTACATAGGTCCTTCATCCAAATGTGCAGGTCGTATAAGACCCACAGGTTCTCTTCTAAGCACTGTTCAACTTCCACGTTAACTGGGCGCTAGCTCTTCTTTGGCTAAGCCCCGGAGAAGATTTCTGAGTTTTTGGTTTTTGTTTTTATTTCAGTTGTATCCATTTTTCACTTTTTAATATAACAGAGGAAAATTGATCCAATGCATGGTGTGGACATTGTTTGCAATTCCCTGTTATTGTGATTTCATGAATGAATGAATGAACTTTGTTATGAGGGAAAAACTCTCTATGGCTAGGGTAAACCACAACAGATAGGTATGACAACAGAAATAAATCAATTCCCATGTATGCTATATAAACTAATGTGCAAGATAAGAAAGAGGCCTACCTCTATCCAACATTTGATGATGTTCCACCGTTGAGCACCTCGACCCAAAGCTTTATACCTGCAACAAGTTCTCCACAAATAAGTAGAGCAAGTATATAATGATAATATAAAGGGGTTAGCACATTAGATAGCGTAATCCATTAATAAACATGAAAAAACATGCCCATGGATAATAATCATATATTTTCACGATACCAATTGGACGAGAAAGGAGTATTTCTATGAATAAATGATCAGCATAAGAGAAAACATTACATACTTCCGTGTCGGCACGGTTCGAAGCCAAGAAACCAAGTTCCTTCCAATTGGGCCTCCACCAAAGGCAAGCTCATAGAAGGGAGACAATAAGGTTCTCTCAAAAATAGGGAAAGATCTTGGGGGCTGAACATTGTGTTCAGACTTGAGGAACAAAGGGATGCAAACTCAATATGAAGTAATTTCTCCAGAGTAACTTTTCTCTTAAAGTTGAATGCTTTCTCCTTTTTTCCATAGCTCGGAATTGTGCTTTTATAGCCTTCAAAATGAAACTGAAGGGCTGAGTCGTAGCATTTCTAGTATATGGAAGGCCAAGGATTAGAGATCTCTTGTCGTGATATGGAAACCCGACTTCATTTTTGTATTTTCTGGCACAAATCCTGATGTACACGAGTTGTAGTGGAGCAGCCAACGTATACACATACTGTATAGTAGATAGGGTGTGTATATGTGGAATTTTTTAAATTTTTAGTTCTGGATTCATCAAAAAGGGATGACATGTCTTCATAGGGAAATGGAAAAAGGCCCTTTGTGCAAGATTGCAATGGTGAGGCAAATCTTGCTATAACAGATGCCCCCTGATGTGTGAGATCATAGGAGTATCTACGATGGACAAAATACATTATAAATAACCCAGAAGTGGAGTGGTAGAGAACCAGTTGGACGAACTCAATTGCTCATTACATTCTGTACTGACTTTGCATACATGGATGCAAAGAATACATTGCAGATCCATGTGAAAAATATGCCAAACAAGTGTTTGTGGCCATAAAATAGGAAAAATATAAATGCGGTTACATGCCAAAAGCTGTCAAAGTCACGAACAAGGCCCAGTGAAACCAATCTCAAAACCAATATGAAGATATTTGTATACCATGGAGTACAATTTGATCTCCCATGATCACTGAAGTCATATAGGTACTGATCCAATGAAAAGGAAGCAACAACTCAGGAAAGTTGCAGCCACATAGTACTGTCTTCAAGTCTTGTACACTATCCGCCAAGGGTGCAAGTCTACATCATGTGAATAAAGGAATTGAGGTCAAACATAATGAGACATCATTTGATTACCAATCATTGAGGTATATCATTAACAAACACGAGACAACCTACCAATAATGAAAGTAGCTATCAAGGCATCGAGTACATTCCTACATGTGTGAATAAAGGAGTCGGTGTCAAACACTTGAGGAATCCATTGATCAAGAGACATTTATGTATTCCCATCTGTCAATGGCTAGAGAGCCTGCCACTAATGATTGCAAGCCTAAAGGTACTCATAAAACTCTAGGTCCCATATCCAGAATGAGCTGAAGTCGATGGAAGGAGACCCTCTGAAAGGAGAGCATTAAGGCATCTCTCATCAGTCAGCACGAGGAACAAAGCAAGAGCTTCATAATTTTGTGGATATCGGACAAAGAACATGTTCACGAACCAATGACCCTGTGCATATTTCGCATGTGCCAAATGCAAGAGGTACACGAAAAAGACCCTCTGAATAGCAGCCAATGATGAAAAATGCTGACAAAGGAGAGGAAACCACCAATAAGGTTAATAACATCCAAGACACTACACGAATCCCAAAGTGTGAATATATGTCTTGCCGTCGAACACAAGGGAAACCACCTAGTCAACAACCAATGATGAAATGTCAATTGTTGGGTTCAAGGTGACCTACCAATGATGAAAGTAGGGCTAGGGTGCATGATAAAACCACAATCTCATGTGACTTTGAGACAAACTGAGGGTATGGCCGACATGCAAAGTCAAGAGTTTTGAGGAATGGACGATGCAGGTTGATAGAATTCCTTTGAACAAGAGCATGAGACATATGGTAGACTCCGACAACATAGACCCAATGATATAACTATCAGATGTAGGAGGCATCAATAATGTTCTCTATGGGAACTGGAAGAGTAACCAGTCGGTAGATAAAACTATGTAACGAGATCAACTTCCTAAGGCCATGCTAAACCCAAAATTATGATGTCACAAGGACTCAATAACTTTGTGCTCTGTTCAAAGGCGACATGACTACTGCCAAATATAATATAGTACACCCTTCCTGCCCACATTTTTTTGTTTTTTCATAACAAATGAATGCTATGATACAGAGGAGAAAACGAGTGTCGCAAGTAAGAAAAACTAGTTCCAACAGTGGAATGTACCTATGCTTAATGCAAGGAAATGCATGCGGGAGATGGACACTCAGGGTGATGTTCCCTCCAGGGTATAGGGTGTCAAATTGTGAAGGATGTATACAAGGCTCTTCTTGGTTGAGGATGGAAAAACTGCTTAGGCAACGGTTTATAACGCAAAGAGAGAACCAACTAAAGGCTCAATACTTCAAGTGAGGGCATGAGATGCAATCACAACTTAACACCAAAAAATGTCCTTTTTTATGTCTTTTAGTCTACTTAGTGTGAAAAAAGGGATAAACTTGTGCCAAATAGACGTCTTTTCAAATCCAATTTACGAGTATGAAAAAGACAAGTTCACTCGACAATATTTTCTATTTTTGGTAACGAGTCGAAAAAGAGCTTAACTAAGACTCATGACCTTTCAAATCCAATTTAACGAGTGTGAAAGGCACAAATCACTCAGAAATATTTTCGATTTTTAGACGAGTCAGAAAAGAGATTAACTAAGACTTGTTTATGCCATTCTAATCAACATGTAAAGGGGGAGGCCAAGGCTCCCATACCAATCTTCCGTGGAAAGTCAGTATCTTACAGATAACTGACAAAATCTTGGGAAAACCCAAAGCTCTCCAAGTCGAGGAGGAGAAAGTGCTAATAGAGTATACAGTCTCCGTGATGGTTCGAATAATGTCTCTTGCTGGAAAATACATAGGCAGAGGCATTGGATACCCCACAAGACCATCCCAATCAAAGAGAACCTTGTCAAGACTTAGAGGGAGAGAAATTGGGGAGAGTAAAACTCTCTGTTGTTTAGAAAGTGCAAGACCAAAAATGCTAAGGACATGGCATAGAAGGTATAGAACTAGAACCATAAGAGCAGGATCGACCAAAAATTGCATCAGCATGATCGCTTCCTTAGACTTGTCACTCTCCAAGAGAAGAGTGGGGTCAATCGAAGATTTCATCGATACGACCACTTCCTCAACCATTGGTTGAATATGATGCGATACCACAAGGTCAAGAGGTGCATCACCCCAAGAAACAAGAGTGTTGTCAGTCGAAGATTGGATTGACACGACTGTTGGTTGAACAATATGCGAGACAACAAGGTCAAGAGAAACATCACCCCTAAACATATGAGAGGTGTTGGTCGAAGATTGCATCGACACGACCACAGGTTGAACATGATGTGAGATAGCAAGGTCAAAGGACGCATCAACCCCTAAATGAAAAGGGGTGTCGACAGAAGATTGCATCAACATGACTGTTGTATCAACTAAAGAAGGAACAAAGTGCTATGAAACCATAGATGCCTTAGAACCCGAAGGGCCCTTAGGTGAGCCCCACTCTTCTGTTATCCCAGCAGTAACAAGACACAAACGAGTAAGGTGACTTCCTTCACAAGTATTGCAAAGGAATCTAGGCTTACGTCTGAGACGTCTAGGCTTCTCAATCATATTAATGCCCCCAACATGAATTGTAGTGGCTGGTGACATGCTTCCAACATGACTTGCAGAGGCTAGTAGAAAATCTCCAACATGACTAGCAGAGGTTGGTGATGGATCCCCAACATGACTAGCATAGGTTGGTGATGTATCCCCAACATGAATAGCAGAGGTTGGTGATGTATGTGTAGTGTGACTAACAGTGACCAGACATGTGCCCCCAACATGACTTGCATCGGTTGGTTGCAGGTCTTCAACATGACTCGCAGAGGTTGTCGACCAATCTACAACAGGACTAGCAGAGGTTGGTGATGTAATGCCACTATGACACGCAGTGACTGGACTTGTGTCCTCTACATGACTTGCAGTGGCTGGTTGCAGGTCTTCAACATGACTTGCAGAGGTTGTCGACCAATCTCCAACATGACTAGCAGAGGTGGGAGATGGATTTCCAGTATGACTAGCAGTGATTGGACTTGTGGTGGTGATGAATTGCTGCATTTGAGACCAAGGTCCAAGGAAAGATTATTTCTGAGAAATTGCAGGCTAGAAAGGATCCTGGTTTACACCCTGTCCCTATCTGGAAAGATAGTATCCTCCTCCATACTGATTCATAAAGGATTGTAAGGGAATTGACACCGAGGAAGCCACTTGCGAAGGGAAAGCGACATGAAAAAGGTTGTTCATGTGAGGATATGTGTTTCCCCCAGATGAAGGAACTTCATGAGGGGGGTTTCCCATACTATAAAAATAACTCCCATCAGATGAAACACCAGAGGACAGATGAAGGTCCTCCATGCGAAAATTTTTCATAGGAACTGACATAGCAGAAGAAGGATAAGTGGACGTAGTGTGATAAGTAGAATGATTGCTTAATTGGGCACTTACTTCTTGCATAGTGGATTCATAGGAAGGAAGATTCCAACCTCCTACCGTAAGAGGTGTTTGAAGTATATGACTCCCACCAAACAGAGAGGAATAAGAAGGAGGCATCATGCCCCCAGACCCAAAACGCGTATTCTCATAAGGATGCGAGACAAAGGATGGTAAGTGCAAAGAAATATTGAGCATACCATGAGAAAAATGATTAGAGACCAAGGAATTGACTGAGTATTATAATTATGCATACCATAAAGAAAAGTGGAAGGATTTGTCCCCATTAAATGAGTGGACATCATGGGGGTGGTAGCAGTAAATGAGGTAGCAAAAGGAACTCCACTGTCAATGATAATGAAGACTTAGTATAGACTCCTAAGGCCAACTAGTAATCAAAGAGCACACCAAAAGTAAAATGGACAATATGTATGCAAACGGGCTAAAGTGGCTGAGTGGCCTCCCTCTCTAAATAAGGTATGTCTCATCCAAGAGGGACCTTAGACTCCCCACTAAATTTTGGAGGTAATAGAATCATGTTGGGTATGTGTTATATTTTTTGCATGTGTGTGTGTGGGCGCGTCAGATTCAAAAATTACGTCTGATGATCCCTCTAGTAGTGATATTTGTGTCATGTGCGCCAGGAACTTTCCTATGGTGGTCGTAGGGGGTGGAAGGTATGCCCCCTGGTTACGTACAACGCCCCAATTTTTTTTTTTGGGCGGTTTTTGCTATTTTTAGCGGTTTACTAAATTAATCTCGGATTAAGGGATTAGGGTTTTGGTATCTACGGAATACCTAAAAGCATTGTATATATTGTATGGTGAATGGAGAAATTGAAGATAATGAAATAAGAAAGGTTTTCCCAGTATGAGCCATTAGATTAAATATTGTTTTGCTTAACAATCTATATGCACTGCTTTACTTCACAGGTTCAAAACTTACATGTGGTATCAGAGCTCGTTTTTGGCTTTAGAGGGACACCTTTGTTGCTGAGGGTTTGGCTCGGTCTTGATAGATCAAGTTGATCTTGGGTTTGTGATAATCCTGGGTTTAGTGGGAGCTTTTGCAGTGGTTATTCGAGTGTAGAAAGAGGAATGGCTATCTCTTCTAGAATCGAGATAGAGAAGTTCAACGGTAAAAAAATTGAGCTATGGAAGCTCAAGATGGAGGACCTTCTTGTAGACAAAGAACAATGGATCGATGTGGATCCTGGTACACAACCAACTGGTACACCGTCTACTAGCACACATGCTACTGGTACACAACCTACTAGTACACAAACTATTGGTACACCACTTGCTGGTATGTCGAAGGAATATTGGGAGAAGTTGGACAGAAGAGCAAGGAGTATTATTCGACTCTGCCTGGCAGATTCGGTGTTGTTGAATTTCTCGGGAGAATCTACAATGAAGGAATTATGGGATAAGTTGGGGAATTTGTATCAATCAAAGTCCCTGGTAAACAAGTTGTTTCTTCGAAAGAATATGTATCATCTTAGGATGAGAGATGGAGATTCTGTGACAGAACATCTAAATTCCTTTAATACTCTAGTAAGTCAACTTGTCTTTGTTAATATTAAGATTGGAGAAGAAGATGAGTGTATTACTTTGTTATGTTCTTTTCCAGACTCTGGGGATAATCTGGTTGTAGCAATTGGTAGTAACACTCAATCTACATTGAAGTATGAGGATGTAGTTTCATCCTTGTTATCTGAAGAGATGAGGCGGAAAATCATGGATAGTCATAGCACAAATGCTTTATTTGTAAGAGGTCGTACCCAAGACAGGAATTCTGGTAAGTCTTCAGGGGGGGAGACCTAAATCTACAGGTAGATCTAAGTCTCCAGGAAAATCTTTGAGGAAATGCTAGAAGTGTGGTAAAACAGGGCATTGTAAGAAATATTTCAAGTCTAAGAAGGTTGAAAAACCAAAGGGATCTGATAGTACCTCTTCCACAGAGGCGGAAACCTCCACTGAAGAAGGAGGCGATGTTTACCTGGCATCTACAGGTACACATGAAGACCGTGATGTATGGTTGATCGACTCAGGTGCCTCATACCATATGACTCCTCACAGGGAGTGGTTCTTTGAATATGAAAAATATGATGGTGGTGATGTATTCCTAGGATATGAATCGAGAGCCAAAATCATGGGGCGTGGAAGGGTTAAGTTGTTGCTAAAAGATGGAAGGATTAGAACTCTTCCCGGGCTTCTGCACATTCCAAAACTTGCCAGGAGCCTAATATCTGTAAGCAAGTTGGATGATGCAGGAGTGGATTTGGAAATAACACTTGCAACATCGTACGAGGAGCAATAGTGTTGATGAGTGGAGTTCGGTGTGGAACTCTGTAAAATTTGTTGGGAATAACTTATACTAATGGATGTAGCAGTTATGTTGTCCCTGAGCAGAGAAATGAAGGAGACAAGACCAATAATGTCCCATAAAAGAATACCATGTTGTGGCATCAAAGACTGGGGCATATTGGAGAAAAGGGCCTTCGAACACTACATGGTAAAGGTATGGTTGAAGGTATGTCTAATTTCACTCTGGATTTTGATTTCTGTGAACATTTCATATATGGTAAACATAATCAAGTAATATTCCCATCTAGTGCTACAAGAGCAAAGGGTATCTTAGAGTTGATACACAATGATGTGTTTGGACCTGTTCCTGTTCCATCCCTAGGTAAATCTGTGTAATAGGTTTCATTCATAGACGATTTTTCAAGGAACACATGGATTTATTTTCTTAGAAATAAATTTGAGGTTTTTGATAAATTTAAAGAGTTTAAGGCTCTGATAGAAAATCAGACAGAGAATAAAACAAAGGTATTAAGAACAGATAATGGTGGAGAATTATGTGGAAATGAATTCGAAGAATTCTGTAAGAAGTGTGGTATAGCAAGGCATAAGACTACTCCATACACCCCTCAGTAGAATGGACTTGCAAAATGGAATTCCTACTAACGTAAGACAAACATGAGAAAATAGATCTTGAGTTGGATGATGCAAAATCTGAATCATCTGAAGAAGAGGAAGCAAAAGAAGAAGAAGAAGAACCTCATACCCCAGTATTGAGGAGATCAGTGAGAGA
>CBVK0102304474.1:0-13595 GCA_900067695.1 Picea abies | reverse complement strand
CAATTAAAACATAATGAACAGATTAATAACAATCACATCATAATTACAATGAACACAAAGATACCATATGTTTTGTATAAGCTTTTTGTATAATAAATATGAACATAGTAATATGAATATGTGATCGAGGATTTTATTTTTAGCACCAACTAAAGTTTCAACACCAACTGAAATAAGGAGCACCAACCCCTTGGAGAGCACCAACTCTCTGCCAAGACCCAGCTTGGTGCAAGACCCAACTTGTTGCAATTCCCAGCTTGCTGATAGAACCCAATCTATCCAACTACAGTTTATTCAACTCCAATAGTAGTGATCCATTATAGAATCAACTATATTTTATGATGAGAGATATACTATAAAACACNNTTCACTTTTGATCTTCTTTTATGGACTACCGAGACACTTTACTTCTCATATTGTTCCATGTTTATATAACCTTCAAGTGGTGTGAGTGTGACACCACTGTGTCCCTTCATTTCAACTATCACGCCTCTTCACTTAATTAACCTCTTTATTCATTATTAGCATGAAGACTCTTTCATAAATTGATCATAGTCATGGATCAATTTACTCCCTTATACTCAATCCAGAATCTCTATTAGTTTCACAGAGACCAGATTCTACTGAGGCACTTCCTTCAAGCCATTTCATATGACCATGGAATAGAACCACCGGATCAACAATTTCATCAACACATTACACTCTGCCCTTTCAAACTTCTTTACCATATGACCAATGGCAGTGACCTCACATTTAGGCAAGACGAGCTCTTGAGTATTTATCATTCCAATGGTCACGATTTCAATCTCTTGATGAGATGGACGGTTGACGGAGTTTTGACATTTTTCCCATCGGGTCTGCGTGACTTACTACATTGAAAAATTTTCGATTATGATATCGTCGATACAATCAGAGGATTCACGTTTATCTCACAGAGATACATCAATGGTCCACTTTAACCTTACACTCATACTTTTACTGCAAACTCTCACGGTTGTGACTTAATCATTCATTGAGATGGATGGTTGTCATAATTTTGACACTTTTCCCTTAGAGTCATCATGACTCCACTTTATTACCAAACACCCGATCACAATATCGTTGGTCATTTCAGACGACTCATATTACCCACTGAGATGGACAAGTCACGGGGTTTTGGCATTTTGTCCTTCGGGACTTCGAGACACTTCTCCTTACAAAACTATCGATTTGCGATATCATCGATATGATCAGTCGGTTCATGTCTCTTCCATGGAAGAGATCAATGGTCCACCTTAAACCTTAATTTGATCCCTTCTTTCCTTAATCGAACAGTTGTGTCTTAATCAGGCGTTGAGATGTATGGTTGTTGGGATTTCGGTATTTTTCCTTCGAGTATTCATGACCTCCAACAGTTCAACTCTCGGTGATTGCAAATCACCTGACGCATGTCCCTTTCAGAGTTTCGGCGTTCGGGACTTCTAGACACTAGAGTTTTTGCTTACAATGAAAAAATCTGAAGTGAGACTCACGGGGGTGACATAAATGCTTACGTCGCTTGATAACATGTCATAATCCTATTAGTTGTCACGTGTCATTCATATTCGTGATATACACATGCCTAAAATGCCATATAATCTTGACACTTGTCAGTGTCTTACTATGCCACGTGTCCTCGCTGATATGGTCTTCCACATGTTCTAGCTAACAAGGTTCGTTGACCAATAGTCTTGATCCAACGATCCTCCATCGTCCTCCAAATCCAACGAAACTTATTCAATCATTCTTCATTTCTTTAATCCAACACTGTAATATGATCTACAAATGAGAGCAGCCCCGAAGCAAACTTTTAGATCAGACGAATGACGGTATTTTGGGACTTCATTTGTCAGGACTTAGAGACATGAAACATGTCAAAACTTCCAAGGTGGATTTCACCGATTAGATCGGACACCTTAGATATTAACCATGATCCACCGGTCCAGATCCTCTTTCATGATTTCACATTTCACTATTTGGAAGGTTAGCACTTCCAGTCTTTGACTTTCCAGTCAGTGAAGTGTTGAACCAATGCCATGTGTCCTCTGGCTCAACGACCAGGATTCGCTCTCCCTTCAATGGTCTGGATTAGATCACGAATTCACATTTCAGTATTTCAAGAGGCATGCTCCATTCTCTCAACTCGCAATTTCCAAATTCCTGAAACCCGATATGCCACTCTCATCAGATCGACGACCCACGTTGCTCCTCCTAATTGACGGTCCTTAATTTGTGACTTTACATTTCGGTATTTCGAGAAGCATTCTTCATTCTCTCAACTCGCAATCTTTGAATTCCTGAGCTCCAAAAGAACTCTCAGCTAACCACCGTGCAACTTCTCTCGGTCTATGGTCAAGATCATTCGTCAATTCTTTGATCAGACGGTCCTTATCTTATTGTGATTTCGGATTTCTCAAGTTTGGGATCCTTGACTCCTCGACACTCCTAATCTTTTGATTCCAGAGTTTCGAAGGAACTCACAACTAATTGTCGTGCAGCTTCTCCCAAATATAATGGTTGATGTCACTCCTCTTTGATCCAATGGGTGCTGTGACTTCTCACAATTTCCTGTGCAATGGTCGACTTCATAATATTTCCAAGGAACCCGACGAAGTTTCTACAGTGTGTTCTTCCTCTAGAGCTTTTGATCAACGAATCATTGTTGATCCTATCGTGATCAACAATAGTCCCGAAATGATTCATCCTATCTCTGCACAAATTTTTTCCTTATGAGATTTTGAACTTCATACAATTCGCTTCTACTTGTTAGCTCCTCCTAATGAGCTTGCGTTGTCTAGATTATGCTTGTTAGCTCCTCCTCATGAGCTTTCGTTGTTCATCTCTCCACAACATTTTTCCTTCTGAGCTTTTGAACTTCATACTGTTTGTTCTTCCTCCTGAACATGCACTATTGATTACTTCACATTGTTTGACAGTAATCTTGTTCTTAAAAATAGATCACAGAGACTATTGAGATCAATGACAATCTCTACTATGTATGTAAACAACAGACCATCACATCAACTATTGATCTCATTGACACATTGTCCAACAATATCCTCTATCTTTAAACAATAGATCATCACAACTGTTGACATCAGAATGTTGACATCAATGACAATCTCAACTGTGGTTATTCATCATTAACAATAGATCATCACATCGTCTATTGACATCAATGACAATATTTCCAACACTTATTGTGCGAATCACTCGGCTTTTTCCAGAAAAACCCTGAAAAATTGTGGAATTTAAAACGATGATAACTTCGCTTCCTAGACTTTGTTTCGGCTGATTGTTTATTGAATTTGGGTATTTTTCCGAGAGGAATTCAAATATCTAATTTGTTTTACCAATTTCTTCTCATACAGTTTCATATCTGAACCTGAATTGCACCGCCTTCTTTTTTCCCTAGAAAACATCTACGAAAAGAGCCAAAAATAAAAAATAAATCCCTTCTTCTGTGAAGGAATGTGCTATGATACCAGTTGTTAAGTACATGAATAGATCTGAAGATAAATCTCAAAATAAACCCACAATATCAATAATAATAAACCAAATTATTCACTGAAACAATGAACACAAGAAATAGAGAAAACCCTTGATGTAGGGTAACACCATATATTAATCCTTAAGGAAGGATAAAACTCCTCAAACAATGCTTGAAACATTCACAATATTATTCACTATGCTTCAATAAATTGCTTACACTTCTTTATATAACTCTCTCTATCTCCTAGGAACCTTCTAGAGAGCCTTCTCACATTTATTATATACAACTACCATAATGGGTCTTATTTAATAATATAGTGGACCTAGTCCACCTTACATTGAATATACATAACCACATTCCCATTGGGTACCCCATATTATCTCCCTAGGTATACTACAAACAGTCAAACAATTAAACTGGATTCCAAGCTTTGTAAGGAAGTTCTAAAGCTAAAGTGCCTGAATAGTGACATTGACCTCTCCTCTGTACTCAGCGTTTGTTGACAATAGAGAAATAGAAGAATTCTTTTTTCTCAACCAATAGATGAGACCAGGACCCAAACTAATCACGTACCCATAAGTGGACTTGTGATCTATGCTATTTCCAACCCAATTAGAATCAGTGAATCCCATGAGATCCAATGCACAACCTGTTGTATAGTGGATCCCATAACCTGTGGTGCCCTAAACATATCTAAGGATGGACTTGGAATCCTTCTAGTGTAGCTCATGAGGCTCTTGCATGTACCTAGAAAATTCTCCTACTACATATGAAATATCTGGTTGAGTATGGGTGAGATATAAAAGGCTCCCCACAAGCTATCGATACAAGGTGTTTTCCACCACTGGTGTATCCCCTCCATCCTCAATATGTACCCAAGACAAAAAGGGTGTGGTTTCCGACTTGTAGTCGGTCATGTGGAATGTAACCAAGATATCCCTAGCATACTAATCCTGAGATAGCTTGATTCCTGAATAATTTTGACTAATCTCGAGACCAAGGAAATAGTGCAGTGGACCCATGTCCATCATAGAGAACTTGTCGTGCAAAATGTTTTTGACTACAAAAGTTGTTGAGGCCGAACTTCCTGTAATCAGGAGGTCATAAAAATAGAAAACTAGGATCAACAAAGAGTATGAGGTCCTTAACATGTAGACATTTGTATTTTATTTGCATTTGACAAAGTGTTGAGAGAGAAATTAGGCATCCACCTTCACATACCATGATCTAGATTCCTTCTTGAGGCAATATAGGGAATTATTCAATCGACATACTAAGGATAAGTTCTTAATGATCCCCTGTGATTGCTCCATGTAAATATCATATAAGATATCCCTGTGAAGAAAAAAATTATTCACATCCATCTAGTGAACTTCCTTCACCCTGGCTACTACAATGGCAAGGGCCAATCGAATGGATTCCATCTTTTCTATGGTAGCAAAGGTCTCATCATAGTTTATCTTGTGGATCTGTTGAAAGCCTTTGGAAACCAGTCTTACCTTATACATGCTCACCTGTCTGTTTGTTTCCTTATTGGTTCTGTAGACCCATCTACATTTGAAAATATTCATATCTAAAGAAAGCATAACTAGATCCCAAGTTTAGTTCTTGAGGAGAGAGTTATACTCCTACTGCATGGCGGCTTCCCAAAAGGGATTCCTTGCAGACTATGCATAGGTCTGCAGATATGAAGCTAAAACCATATATCAATGCATGGGAATCATTAGTTCGGTAGCTATGAGTGCATGAGGAGGATCCTCAAATTGATACCCCATCCTTCTCTAATCTGATGGATCCCCCACAATGTCTCTTGTTTTCTGTAGGGTGGTATTTTCTCACTTGGGCATCTGAGGTGGCTCAACATATGCATGTTAATCATCTTTCGAATCATATTCAGAGCTTAGATATAAACCATGACTTGAGTGAGTGTATTCGTTATCACTGATGTATGGTGTAGGAATTGGTATAAAGGTATATGCATGTGGCTTTGATGGTGAGTGCAAGGGAGTTTCCTCAAATGAAACATTGTGCTCAATGATGAGCCTGTTAGTAGAGGGATCAAGTAACCTGTAACCTTTCACACCATCTATGTATCCCATGAATATGCATGCATTACTCTACAGATCTAATGCTTTCCTATTTTCATAGGGTACATGGGCCCATGTATGTGATCCAAATATTTAGAAGTGGGTGACTTTAGACTTGCTTCTACTTCATGCCTCAAAGGGGGTCCAATCCTTGACAGATCTATGAGGATATATGTTCTGAATGTGGTTAGCAAAGTTAAGTGCCTTCAACCAAAACTTGGGTATTATAAATCTTACATGCAACATGCAAGTGGCAATCTCCTTAAGGGATTTGTTCTTCCTCTTGGATACTTTGTTCTACTATGGAGTGTAAGGTACTATGTGTTGTATTTGTATACCTACCTATGAAAAAAGATGTTGGACATCTCGATTTGCATATTCCCCCCATTTTCTATGCTTCTAAGATTTTTATCTTTCTCCTAGATTGAGTTTCTACATGTGTTTTGTTGGGTAAATCTCCCCTATGGACTTAGCATTTAAGGGCTTTGATCATGCATGCAGAAAAATGACCATTCAAAAGGCCTCTACTTTCTCCTATTCTCCCAACAAAAAACCCCACACACATGCAATACAAAGGTATAAACAAGATTAGATAACTCTACCTTAAGTCCTTCGTTCGTTGTCGATCCCTTTGCTTTCACTCACTCTTTGATTGCAAGCCTCCTCCCAAAGCTGATCTGCATTCACACATGAGCAAACAAAGAGCTACGAACATGCATTTCATATACTAATTGTTGGGTTAGATGTGACAATATCATAAAATAAACATTCAACTTGAACACATGATATGGTGGGATAGGAAAAGTATTCCTTTTTATATTAATCTTCACAAAAGTAAACTTACAATATGTGGCTAGCACTGCTCCTCGAAACTGGTCCTGGGCTCCTCTTCACTGTCTTCCAACTGCTTTTCTCTATAATTCTCTTTGCACAAGGATGGCTAAAGGTTGGGACAAAGGGAATGCCAATTTGGGTATAGTTTCTCTACTATGATTTTCCTCCTTTCAAATGGGACCCCTACCCCTTCTTTTATAGGCTAGAAGGAGCTAGGTATTTGGTTGAGTGATCGGCCATGCATAGCCGAAAGGTTTAGTTAAATTTCCCAAAGTTGTGTGTTCCGTCAACAAATTTCCATTTTTCGTGATTTTGTAGGTACACACGGGCTGTAGTGAGTCATCTAGCATGTACACGCATGCAGTAATGGAGCAAGGTGCGTGGGCCTTTAAAAATGGGGTTTTTAAGAAGAGTTGTTCATTGATGTCTTGGCAAAGAAGGGTTATGAGATGGCTTGATGCCAGGTAAGCATGTATTGTGCAAATTAGGGTTATAACAATGTGCTTTGAAGTCTTTGAGATGCTCAAAAACCTCGGACTCCTGCCTAAGAAAATACACCCAAGTGTATGGTGAGAAATTTTCAATAAACGTAAGCATGCATCTTGATTTTTTGATGGACAGATGAGGAAAGGGTCCCTTCAAATCATTGTGGATGATATCCAAAGGAGAGGAGGCCCTCCAAGCCTTCCCTTTCTTAAACTTCTCTTGAGGATGTTTTCCAAGAATGCATCCTTGACAAACTCCTTTTGAAAACTGTATGTTGAGCAAGCCTGTGATCATATCTTGTTTGCATAGTTGTTGCATGTATTTGAAGTTTAGATGGCCAACTATCTCATGCTATAGTATACTAGTATCATCAACATGCATCATTCGTAAAGAAGAATCAGATTTAGCAATGAATTTACTAAAAGTATACAAACATGATTGGTGGTTTAGCTCACCAACAAAAATCATGGAGTTATCATGAATATTAGATAAGGTCACAGATATGATGGTAGAAGTTATTTTAGGGTTTTTTCCCTAGAAGGCAACCTTATTTTATGAGGGAATTGTATTGTAAATGTGTATGTGTGTGAATATTGTATTCTGAGAGAGAGGATACTGTGAGAGAAAGAAGAGGAAGTTAAAACGGGTGCGATGTAGGTTGTATCCTTTCATTTTGTTGGATAATAAAAAGGAAGGACCTAGAAATTTCTCTGGTGAACATAACCCATACTAGGTGAACCATGTATATCTTTGTCTCTAGTTTAGTGTGTATCTTCTATGTTGTATCTCTGCATTTGTTTATTTTATTGCCTTGCAATCCTATTTTTCTTACAAACTCCACCATTTTTCCCACACTAGAATGTGTTATTTGATAAATGGAGAGTATATTCACATAGAGTTTTGGAACATGAAAGACATTCTCAAAACTTCTATGTGGGAGTTCTACTCTCCCTTGGCCAATGAACTCAACTGGGGTATCATATCCCATGATGATGGGAGGACCCGTGCATGCAAATATAGAAGATAAATCATTCTCTGTTATTTTCATATGGTGGGATGCGCCTGAATATAAGATCCATACATCATGAGAAGAGTTAATGGAAATAAATGAATGAGAGTTACCAGATTACATATTGTCGATTCCTCACACCTCAACTTCTATGTTTTCATTAACTCACAATGTTGGATTACATATTGAGGCATGATTACCGGATTACATAACACCTTGTAATCATGAGTAGTCATGAGGTGTGAAAAGTATTGTTGATAAATAATACATATTTTATAACTGCATCTCCCTTATGGAACTACAAATAAGATACATGTGTTCCTTGCTCCAAGAAATCTATGGGATCGAGTACCATGTAGAATTGTGGTGAAACAAGCACAAAGAATCTAGTTATCAACAATTCGTACAAAGCTTGCAAATTGAGAGAAGGGGAGAAGACATGTGAGACAAGAATCGAGAATTGTATTCACTGTATGAGTAAAATGGTAAGACACACATGATATAATCTACATGGATAGGTTAAGTCACCATAGTAGTGACCTAGAGAGATCTAGACACTCACTAAAAAAAATTGAAGTAATCTGCCATGTAGCCTAGTTAATTGATCCATGCAATTATGTGTTAACTAAGTCACACATGTGGAAGTGAGAGAAACACATGCAATTGTTGGTGATAAAACCAAGGTTGTCATGCATGATTGATTTCCACTAGTCTGACTAAGTGTAACTAAGTGTAACTGACTCTGAATTGAAGAGGAGCACCCTATTTTCTAGGGGAATATTCTCTAGAGAGAATATTCTCATCTAAGGAAGTGTTCACAACATTGGACTATCAACCTTAGGAAAATAATTACCTAGGTCAGTGTGTAATATCTCCAACATATTTTGTATATATTTAAACTATAATATTAATAAATAGTCTTAAGTATTTGGGCATATTCCTGATATTCTTATCTTGTACTATTTCATGTATAATTGATTGATGCCACGACATTTGTGTACTCAACCAATATTGGTGTCACGTTATTAGACATGTAGAATCAAGTCGTTTCTCATCAATAACTTCATCTTGTGGTTTATGAGGGTTAAGAATGTTTGGTTAAGGAATTCCTTTAACCACCAATGGCCTTTATGTGGAAAAGAGTATATAATAATAAGACACATTTAAAAAAAAGTTGTTTTATGGAAAATTAACTTTAAAATTAAAAAATAAATATCTTGTATTAAAATTTACTTTTAATTTGGTTAAAATATTAATAAAATAATTTATATTAAATCTATAAAATTTATAAAAAATATATATATTAATAAAATTAATATAAAATGATAAGATATATTTTTATAAATTTCAATTATGTTAATTTTAAAAGAACTTATTAATTTTAATTTTTCAATCATTTAAAATAAAACCATTCAATACAAAAATTCAATTCAATAACAAGAAGAATGCATAGTAGTATTACCTTCCGCACTTGGAAGATAGTTAAGCAAACCCGATATTTTGCAATAGTTAGTAGAAGTCCCGGTAGTAAAGCAATTTGGTGTGTCACACACTTTAATTTTTTCCTTCCTTTCTGTTACGTTGTTGTATTTTAGTAGACTGTTGTCTAAAGACTTACACTTGAGAGCGTGGGGGTATATTGTTCCCAATTCCAATAAGAATCTCCTATACGGAAAAGGGAGCAGACAAGGACAGTAATGGGATTCAGATGGTCTCCTCTCATATAGTTTTGTGTTTTTTCGTCATATTAACAGACACATTTTTCTACCAAGTCACCCTCTCTCAACTTTTATATCAAGTTTTGGTTAATGGGATAAGTATTCTACCTTTTATTTTTGTACAAGGATTTGCTTACCACACCGAAGAGGACAGAAGTGGGAGACAAATACAAAATTTAATCGGTCTCAACAAACATATGGGTTGTTTTATGATATATATATATATTTTTTTGGGACAAATGTGCTAACTTAATTTCCTCGAGCAAATATATAGGTAATGGAGGCATGGAAGATGGAAGGAAAAAAGGGAAATATTCTCTGGTTATACACGACATATGTAATCTATGTCTTAATCATTTCCACCCTTGCTTGTCATGATAATATTTAGAAGAAAAATAAATGTTGCAAACAATCACACAGATAGAGAGGATGATGTTAGTGGAAAACCACCAACTTGTATAGTATGCCTTTTTAGGAGGTCTTGTGTATCTCATAATCTATTATATACGCTTTAGGGTAAGAGCCTTATCCATAATGTGGAAGCCTACATGTGTTTTTTTAGCTATATTGATTGATTTTGTGAAGGGTAGAATCATGATGTTGATAGTAGTAGGCAGAGTGATTGTGAAGAAAGATTCGATGGGAACATGCTCCCGGGACTTATCAAACATATGACAAAATTCCTTGGGATATTTCTTTTATAATTAGCTATCCTAATCAATTGCACAAAAAGATACACTGGAGGGAAAAGAACCCCAAAAAGGATGGGTAAATAGACTCTAAGTCTTGACTAGAACTACCAAATGCTTCGACATCGGACGTTGTAGTAACTATTACAATATGTATCTAAAAAAATCATATAGTCTAGAGTGTTATCTAAGTATAAGTTTTTTCATAAGTCTTGTTCAATTTTAATTGATTAATATACAATACCATGAAATGAACAAATGTCTGTGGATATTGAAATGTTTATTATATAGACAAATCCTTTTGTGAAGTGAATAAATAGATGCAAAATCACATAGCATAAAGTTTTCATATTTTATATCAATATACATTACAAATAATTATCAAACACGTGTCCAATACGACTTAATGAATAAATGCACAAATGCATGTTCATCTTGAAATGTTTATTATGTACACAATTATACACATCAACCTTATGTGAAACTTATGATTAAGTTGTGATTATACATTAAGCTTCATTCATTTAATTTTTCTTATTTTTAAATATTTATTTTCAGTAATCTGAAAAATATAAAAGCTATTTTGTAGATATTAAGGTTATTTTATATTTAGATTATTGGATTTTTAATAATAATTAATAAGATCAACTGAGGTTTTTCATGTTTAATAAATAAATCTCATCTCATATTTAAACTGCTAAACAAATATTTAAATAGACGGACAACCAAATATTTAAATAGAGAGATGAAAACAACCTTTGGGACGTGTGGCATCGTCTTTCAATGGAATGGAAAGTGGCAAATGAAATGCATGCATCAAACCAGGCTATGAAAAGTCTTGTACTCAAAGGTTCCTCATGTTCTCAGTAATCGCTCCCTATGATTCCATAAGCCTCTGCAATATATGGTTTGGGTCACAATGGCATACTACATATATAGTTGATACCGGGTGACCACCTCGGCCAAAACACTAGCTCTCAGGTCTGTAAACCCATCCAAGCACATCGTTGGCTCAAGCAATTGTAGCATATACATCATCATGACATAGAGGGGTGTGAAGACTATGTACAATTCATGTTTGGTTCCCTTCTCATACTTCTCATCTTTCAAAAGGATTATCTGAACTATCTCCTTCACCATTATTTCAATTCACCATGTTCCACAACGGAGGCTCCTTGTTGTCTATCCAAGTAGCTCCACTCTCAACTCGATCATGTGTTTTTCTCTACAGATCTGATCTCCAACAGAGATATGTTCTCCTTCAAGAATTTCTTGTGACAAATGAGTGTCTTATTTAACACATGATGGTTCTAATTTCTATCGTAGAAGAATTTAATCCACAAGATCCTTTGTAAAGAACTTGTTCCACACACATGAACAAGTATAACTATACTTCACTTATCATTGAAATCAAACATTTGATCTCAGTTCAATTCAGGTACTGGACTCATTTGGTCGAAAGGTGATTTTGTAGATTAATGTCATATTTTTGTAAGAAAGATAAATGTAAGTTGTAAATGTTTCATGCTTTCTAATCAATATATGTAGTATTTGTTGATTTTAACCTTGTACAATTATTTGCTGCAAACAAATTTTCAATAAAAGAACATAAAATATATAATGAAAAATACACACATTACACAGAGATTTTCCCCTAGAAACCCAAACCAGGAAAACCAACACCTTCTATACTTATCATGTCATGCATTGTTTACAATACAATATACATATGGGATCCAGCAGGATCCAAAACGCTAATCCAATGACCCGGATTAGTCAACAACCTAATTCCTTTACCAGAAATAGAAAACCATTGACAAAAAACACGTGTCAAAAATTATCCCAAAAACGAGCGCATACAAGGGGTTATGGGGTTACATAGTCAACAATCCAGGGAAGCAATGCCCATACATCCTCTACACCAAGAGAAATTTCCAATGCCCATATATTTTGTTAATGAATCTGCAACATTTTTCAAAGTGTCCACCTTCATCAACAACGTCTTCTTTTCTTCAACCATGTCTCTCAGAAAGTGATATTGAACATCAATATGTTTTGTCTTTGAATGATAACTCGGGTTCTTCACCAAAAAAATTGCACTTTGATTGCCACAATCTATCCTTATAGCTTGTTTTACCAACCCAATACCTGAACACAATCTTTGTAGCCATATTGCTTCTTTGCTTACATGAGTGGCTGCCATGTATTTAGCTTCTATAGTTGAGAATTCCACTACACACTGTCTTTTTCTCATCCAACTGATTGATCCTCCAAACAAGTTAAACACATATCGGCTTATAGATCTCATGCGATCCAGATATCTATCCCATTATGCATTCACAAAGCCATGCTTTCCCAACACTATGTCCAATCGTGGTCTTCCTTGATAGCACAATCCATAACTAGTAGTGCCATGCAAATATTTAAAAACCCTCTTTACAGCTATCCAATGCTCCTTCTCAAGTTTTGACATATACATGTTAAAAACTCCCACTACATGCGCAATCTTCGACCTACTACAAACCATTGCATTACTACAAACCATTGCATACATCAAACTTCCAACTGCACTCGCATATGGAACATGAGACATGTCCTCCTCCTTTTCCAATTTCTTAGGACATTGATCCGCAAATAAATTTACACCTACAAGAATAGGGACCCTAACCAGTTTACATTCCTACATATTAAACCTCTACAATATTGTCTCAACATATTTTCTCTGACTTAACCAGAGTTTCATGTTTTTCCAATCTCTTTTAATTTCCATGCCCAAAATGAAATTTGCAACACCAAGATCCTCCATGTCAAATTTAGAGGACAACTATGTTTTCACATCCTGGATAATCTCCTTATTTTTTCCTATCAACAACATGTCATCCACATACAAGACCAAATAAATCAAATGATCACCAATTAATTTAAAATACACACAATGATCCTCTTCACTTCTTATGAAGTCAAGTCCCAACATATAAGTATCAATTTTTTTATACCACATCCTTGGTAATTGTTTCAAACCATATAGGGACTTTTTCAACTTGCACACCAGCTCCTTCTTTCCCTTCACAAAAAATCCTTCTGGTTGTTTCATATAGATTTCTTCTTCCATATCCCCATGTAGGAAGTTTATCTTCACATCCATGTATTCTACTTCAAAATCAAATCCAACAACAACAAATAACAAAAATATTATAGAGGTTAACTTGGTAACAGGAGAAAAAATCTCACCAAAATCAATTCCCTCAACCTGGGAATAAC
>CBVK0102304443.1:0-15953 GCA_900067695.1 Picea abies | reverse complement strand
AGGGACCAAAGTCAGATTTAGAAGCCTCTGATGGGCACCATACAAAAAGACTTTGACAACAAAAGAAAACTGAAGCTAAAGATCTGTATCAGCTTACCATAAAATTTTGTCACTTGACTCTGCAAAATATTCTTTATCAGTCATGAAATTAAACCATAAACAAACAAGAACACACAAACTGCCAAAGATAAATCATACACCTTTAAAGACAAGCTGTTGGAAAATATGATTCAGTTTTGAATCTTGTTGCCTTCAATAAGACCCTGATGTCATCAAGATGGCTAAGCCTTCTAGTTAACTCAGAATGAATGAAGAATGGAAGTATCTCACAAGTACAGAGCAAACCTTATAGCAGAAGTCCTCCTTCTATTCCCTCTTTTACCCCTTGTCTCTTCATTTCATTGAGTTTTTATTCTTTGCCAATAAGTTATGGTAGTTCAACTACCTTTCTTTTGTTAGGCTTAATTAGCCTAACTAATTAGTTGAGACAAATAATTAATAATATATAATTAAGGGTCTATTTAAATAATAACTAAATAAGTGGGACCCCTTGTCACTCCAATTTTCATTTCTTTAATAATCATCAAAACATGAAGTATAATACCCCAAATATTTATTTCAAATATCTGCCTTGTAACTCCCATCCTCATATTAATAATCAAATATTTTAATATCAACAAAATAGAACATGACTATATCCAAAAAAATAGCATTATATCCATGTTGTCCAAAACTCTATCTAAATATGTATCTGTTGTCGAAAATACTGTAAAAATAAAAAGATTGTCCTCAAGAAAATAGCATTAATCAGAATTAAAAACCATATTTGTTGTGAGAGGCATTTTTCCTCTTTTCACTGTTGCCCTGCTTAGATCCCATTTTTTTTATTTATCTTGTGCAATAGCCTTCATTTGATGGGAACCTTGTGGGTGGATTGCACTGATGACGTGTGAACAATCATCTTTGAGATGGAGATGAGAGGACACAAATTCAGAGGAATCTTTGGATGACTTGGAGGGAGTAGACACTCATTTTTCCTTATCTAGCTCTAGCTTGGGAACATCATTTTTTAGCCTTTTGCTTGCATGAGAGGACTGTAATGGCGAGACAACACGATCAACTTGGGCATTTGGATTTATTGGCGATGGAGGAGGGGGTAATGGCAACGACACAGTAGGCCAATCATGGTGATGAGCTACAGGCTGATGAACAATTTCTTGCCAACCATCATTGGCAGGTAGTTCTGGCTGCATAGACACATGAGGGGGAACATGAATACCCGAGAAATTTTGACGTGGCTGGAAAGGAGGCCTCTCAGGTATGGGTTGCAGAATCCCTTGGCCAACTAGATTAAAAAACCCAACTTGGAAAAGTTGATTTAGTTCTTGTGGATTAGCGTCAAAATGTATCGAAAACCGTGGCCTTCTATGGCCTCTTTGCCAATTATTTCCTCTCCCTCTATTAGCACCTCTATTAGCACCTCTGTCATTGTTGCCTCTGCTAAAGAAACTCATCCTGAAGCAATATCCCAATCATGTTATGAAAAACTCTTAACAATCCATGCATCAGTACTCTACCTAAATAAAATCAAAAGGTTGGCTCTATCATTCACAACAAAAGCACATGCAATCCATCCATCAATACTTTTAAACTCAACAATCAGTTGCCATTTGAACAGGGAGTGAGAGGGCTATTAGGAAGATGGGGGGCTTTGTAATGAGTAGAAAATGGTAGCATGGATGGGAAGTGACCAACAAATATTGTTCAAACATGTGCAGAGGTAACCTCTTTACAAAAACAGAAAATGTATCCATATCCAAAATTTCAACATCAGTCATCATCTAGTCCCTTTCCTTTTTTGTTAATCCTTTCTGTTTTTTCATTCATTTTTAAAAAAAAATGAAATTCATAATAATAGAACAGGGAATGTTTTAAATGTATTTGGGAAGGCGGTGGGTGTATAATGAGCGGAAAGTGAGATAATTGTTGTCGATTGCAGCTTCATGAGACATCCTCCAGATCGTTCTCCTCTGGACTGAGTTGAGACATCTGTGAGAGAGAGCCCAAGTGTAGGGTGTGCCCATGTGATGGGTGTGCGTCAGACCCTGGACTGAGTTGTGATGATGTGTGGTCTCTTGTCTACTCCTCTAGACTGAGTTGAGATGACTTGAGATGGTCTCATGCCTTGTACTCCTCTGGACTAAGTTGAGTCGACTTGAGATGGCCTCCTTCCTTGTACTCCTATGGACTTAGTTGAATCGGCATGAGATGGTGCTCCATATGGTACTCTTGTGGACTCAGTTGAATGATCTGTTGAGTGTGACGTCCCTGTGGCTGAGCACAGGTGGACGTGACCCTAGTGGCTGAGTACTAGAGGATGAGAGAGATCCTTGCTATATTGTCTAAGAGTAAGATTTACTTGTAACCCTAATTATGTTGTGAAGGGTACAAGTTGGCCCCACCATCTGAAAGATAATTAATATTGTGTAATGATTAATTATATTATTGAGTTAATGAGGTCAACCCTATTGTGTCAATAGACACAACTTTTGTTGTGTCAGTTCTTGTATAAAAAAGAGAGAATTCCCATTGTGGATTACACACTCTCACTTGTCATCTCGAAATTTCAGCAAGCACTTGTACGGCTGAAGTACGCACCTCTCTTGGGCGCCAGTTTCAAGGTTTTTGTAAGCACCCTCTTGTGTGCTAAGGTCTATGGTGTGGGGGATCTTCTCTTGAGAATATAGTAAGGGATTGTTGGGTTTTTTCCTTGATTGAGAAGGGTTTTCCCAGGATATTTCTTGTGTTCTTGTGCATGGTTATTCTTCTTGTGATCTTGGTTATTGCAGCACTTGTGTATGGTGTTGTTGCATTGTTTATGGTTCAAGTACATGCTAAATGAAATAAACTACATGTGCATTAGCTAAGCATTAAAATTCAACAATAATGAACGGGAATGAGATGATCACTGTTCTATCATATGCAATAATATTTATCGAAAATCGACATCACCATCATTTGCCAAAACTTTTTTCTGTTAATAATTCAAATCCAAGACACAACAGTTTTATAGTGTTCAATATAAAACCCAATGAAAATCTCAGGATTGTCAAACTTTACCATTTACATTTCCCTTTTTTCCTTTCCCATTAGCAAAGTGTTTTATAAGAGACTGTTAGCAGAATCATTTGAAACAATTAAAACCAGACGACATCAAGCCAACATGGGAGGCTAAGAGCACAAACATAAAGCCATCGACCCTTCACTATACAATACTTATATCACAACCCCAATACTTGCTGCATCAACAGACTGGGTTCGAAACCCCATGCAAAACCGGTGCTCATCGTTTGATTTTAACATCATATAACTTCAAAATCGATCAGACCCCAATAGATAAATAACAAATGAGCCAAGACTTCATGCATATAACCAATCTTTCCCATTGTCGGGTCAATACTATAACATACACCAAGACCAGAGTTCAAATCTATTAATTGCCATATATCAGATAAAAAACCGAGATATGGGCAAATGTAAGGGCGAAACATTAATAAGGGGTTTGCAAAACCATTTAACCATTTATTTCCACAACAGACTTTCCACGGACCTCCTATGGTGGTCGCAAGGCAAATACTCATGTCTCACATATATTCACAAACGGTGGAAAGATAATTCAAAAGAGCTGCAAGTCTTCCAAAGACTGGATAAAGGGTATGGCATTATGCAAAAAACCCAACTGTTCTTTTATTTCAGAGAAAACTCTTCGAATTTTAATTACCAGAGAAGAGCGAAACCAAAGGTACTTGCCGTAATTATTTTCCAACAGTCATAGCAAAACAAGCAACATTCATTCTGGGAGCAACACAATCACATATTTCAAACAGAACGGAATGTCGAACATTATTCCCAGTTTGAAACGTTAAAATACCAACAGGAAGAAACCTCATTTAAATGTAATTTGCACAACCATAATACCCACATACATCCATTATAAACTTCAGAAAGCAAACAAAGTCTGTAAGCAAATCTAAGAGCCAACATCATGATTTTATGCGAAGCAGAGCTACAGTTCATGAATGGAGAGGTAAGAGCCAACATACCTGTAAGGAGAATGCCAGAAAACCAACAAGCATCGCTATTCTTCCCAAGGCCGAGCAAAACGGAGGCAACACCAACCCAAGCAACCAACACAAACGCAAACAAAGTGAAGGTGGCGACCTCGAGGTAGGGTAAGAGCGACGTGTGGTAATTGCATGTTATTTCCCACATTTATTTCCATCAACCACATCCAAGTACGAGCGCACCCAAACTTCCAACACATAGTCCACTATGTTTGCCACATAAAATTTCAATTCAAAATCGAATTGGCCTCCCCACATTAATCTCATAAGTCTTATATGTATATTCAACACTTTAGCACCAAAGCATGTCATGTCCCACATTCCTTGCTAGTGAAGGATTGCCATTTCATAAAACTTATCAATTGTCCACAATAATAACAAGTATACCATAAGTGCAATACACCATAACTATATGTGGCTCTGCTTGAAGTTTGAACAACATGTCAAAATATGTGTAGCTAGAATAAACCAAGATGCTTATTAAAACAAACATTTTCCCCCTTTCTTTTCTTTAAATTAAATTGTCAATCGTCATCCTTCTTCCATTTCATATGGAAAGTGGCATATGAAGTGGCTCGAGTTTTTGGATTTATTCAAGCTATAGAATCATTTTGCAAATCAAAGAAGTGTCTTTCATCATTATTCACATAAAGGGGTCCCACCTATTTAGTATATTATTCAATATATATAAGTAATAAGGCATTGCAACCCATTTGCAGGCAATGATGAATGACCAGAAATTATCCATGTTTCTATGGGGAGAAGCAGTTATGACAGCTATATATGTTCAGAATAGAAGTCTTCATCGTATATTAAAGAACATGACTCCAAAAGAAGCCAAGTGTTGAACACTTGAGGATCTTTGGTTGTCCTGTCTATATTCATGTTCCCCAGGACAAAAGAAAGAAGTTGGAACCTTCAGGAAAGAAGGGCATATTCATTGGATATCGTGAGTCATCAAAAGCTTACAAAATCTATGTTCCAAGTCAATAGAAGGTTGAAATCAGCAGACATGTGACTTTTGATGAAAAGATTGTCTTCAAGAAATCAATAGAAGATTCCATGTATTCCAACGATGAAGAAGAACATGAAGGTCCCAAAAAAGAAACTACATGTTCTCCAGAACATCCCAATGAAGAACCAAAACAGCCACTTGAACCTGTGGAACCAGTTATTGTACATGAGACTAGAAAACGACAAGCATAGCTCGAATCCACCCTACAAGAAGCAGAAAGACATAAAGCTCCCAGTGGCACCTTCAAGGAAATAAAAGAGGCCCAAAAGATTGTCTAGTTATGCGGCACTCATGACAAATCTTGTCAATGCAGAACCTTCCACCTTTGAAGAAGCAGTCAAGAAGAAAGAATGGAAGGAAGCTATGATGGAAGAATATCAATCCATCATGAAAAATGATGTATGGGAAATTGTGCCTAGCCCTGAAAGAAAGTTTGTAGTCACTTCAAAATGGGTTTACAAGATAAAGCATGCGGTAGATGGGAGTATCAATAAATACAAGGCAATATTCGTGGCTAGACGGTTCTCCCAGCAGGAGGGAGAAGACTATGATGAGACATTTGCTCCAATTGCCAGATACACCTCTATTAGAGCCATCATATCTCTTGCAGCATCCATGGGTTGGAATTTACATCAAATGGATGTAAAGACCGCTTTTCTCAATGGAGTAATTGAGGAAGAAGTATACATAGAACGACCTCAAGGTTTTGAGGTACATCCGAGAGAAACCCATGTATGCAAATTAAAGAAGAGCTTGTATGGACTCAAGCAAGCTCCAAGAGCTTGGTATGCACAAATTGACAGTTACTTTACGAGACTTGGATTTTCCAAGAGCTATGCTGATCCAAATCTTTATTACAAGGTTGTAAATGATGCACCTGTGATCCTACTACTATGTGTTGATGATTTGTTTCTAACAGGTGCATAGCCTCTCATTATTCAATGTAAGAGGGATTTAGCCTCTGAATTCGATATGAAGGATCTTGGTCTCATGCATTATTATTTGCATCATTATTTGGGACTAGAAATATGGCAAAAGCGTGGTGAAATCTTCTTGGGGCAAGGGAAGTATGTTGTAAAGATCCTTCAAAAGTTTGGGATGATGGAATGCAAATACATGGCAACTCCCATGGTGACAGATCTGAAGAAGTTGAGAGACTCTAATTCTAATCCAGTAGACTCGTCCTGAAGGATCTCGGTCTCATGCATTAGTATTTGCATTATTATTTGGGACTAGAAGTATGGCAAAATTGTGGTGAAATCTTCTTGGGGCAAGGGAAGTATGTTGTAAAGATCCTTCAAAAGTTTAGGATGATGGAATGCAAATACATGGCAACTCCCATGGTGACAGATCTGAGGAAGTTGAGAGACTCTAATTCTAATCCAGTAGACTCGTCCCTATATCGACAATTGATTGGCTCATTGATGTATTTGGTTAATATCTAGTCGGACATTTGCTTTGTTGTGAACATGTTGAGCCAGTTCCAGGAGGAACCTAGACATGAGCATTGGATAGCTACAAAACTCATTTTGAGATATCTTTGTGGGACGCTAAATTATGGTTTGAGATATGCCTCAAACAATGACGTACAGTTGCATGGGTTTACTGATTCAGATTGGGCAGGGAGTGCAGATGACATAAAGAATACTTTTGGTATAAGTTTCAGTTTGGGATCTGCTATGATATCATGGGCTAGCAGGAAACAGAAGTCTGTCGCACTTGGCACCATAGAAGCAAAGTATACTGCAACTTGTGATGCTTGTACGGAAGCAGTATGGCTATGTAAGCTGATTTCTGGACTATTTGATCAGGTGTTGGATTCGACTGTGATATATTGTGATAATCAGAGTTGTGTGAAGCTTTCAGAGAACCCCGTGTTCCATGACAGGTCGAAGCACATTGAGATCAAGTACTATTTTATCTGTGATAAAGTCCAGAGGGGAGAAGTGATTCTCCAGTACATCTCCATCGATGAGCAAACAGCTGATATTTTGACAAAACCTCTATCCATGATAAAAGTTTGCATACCTAAGGGACAAGCTGGGACTTGTGGAGATATCCCCTATTGGTTGAAAAGGAGGAGATGACTTCCTCGGTTAGGAGGTAGTGTTGATATATGGCATCATGGATAGTCAGTGTGTTGGTGGACAGACATTCTCCAGGTGGAGAATGGTCCAGGCAGAACAGATTGTTGATGTACCATGGACAGATATTCTCACGGTGCCATCTGTTGCTCAATTGTTGCTCATGATATGTCAAATGTGAGGAGGAATCCATGCAAGTCAAATCCAAGTATTTCCCATCTGCCGTGATACTGAACGTGCTTGCGAGACATCTTCACGAGACATGCTACAAGATGGTAAGCCTTTGATCATGGCAAGTGCTAGTTTAATATTTGAGGCATTTATGACTAGTACAGCTCTCTCCTCTTGATCATGAGACATTAGCTCGTTTGTTATACTTCTTCCCTAGTCATACCTTGGTGGTTGTCTTGGTTTCTTAGGACAGTTGGGGAACCCTTTAGGAAAAGGGGTACATACTGGGACTTGTTTTGGATGGGTCATCACCATGCTTACCACATTCCGTTTTCATATCCCTCTTTCATACCCCACTCCTTCAAGTTAGTTCGATGATTTGACCCAAGAAGGGATCGTTCCTCACTCTATGGAAAGAAGGGGCTAAAGGCCCAAGGGGTGGGAGGCAAAAGCCTGCCATGGTTACCTGCTCAAAGACTCGCCCACAGTCCTTAGCACTTGTGGATACATCGCCAGGGCGCTACATATTCTCGGGGGTGTTTTGAAGCAAGTTAAGCATGTGTGTTTCAACATGAGGGGGACAAGAACAAAATAAAGAAAAATCAAAAGAAAGAAAATGAAAATAACAAGAAAGGCCATCACTCATGGGAATATCGCCAGAGCATTACATATTCTCTGGGTTATCTCTCATGTGATGATGTGGTAAAAGGCAATTAAGGGCTTGAAGACTCGCGGATAACAGGAACCAATGGTTGTAGTTCACCTCCACCATAGGCACCCATGAGTGAGATACTTCGAACCCTTGTATGTCGAACTTCCGACACCTTGAAGTTAACCCATGATCACCCCTTACTCACTTCGTGACCTTGAAAATCCACTTCTCGGGAACCAACTTCTCTACCCTGGGGTACCTTAGCCTACTAGAGTCCTTTGATGACCCTCCCATAATTTGACTTAGAAAGAGGTATAACATTTTTAAGATAGAGGAATGTGATGGATTAGTCTTGATGGATTTTATATTACGTTGGTTTCATCTTGCTATGATTTTAGGCTTGTTTTCTTTTGGATATACATGTTTTGTCTTGTCTTACGAGCTATTGCCATGTGTCAATACATTTCATAGTTCTTGAGCCATTAAACAGGTGCCAAATCATCATTTATTGTTGTTGGGGCATTACTAGGGTTAGCTAACCCTAAGATGGATTACACATTTGCACATAACGGATGCCTGAGATATTTTACAGGTCTTATCTACTTGATTTTTGGAGGTCTCGCCCCCCTTTTCACAGTATTTGGAGCCCTCCTTGAAGGGAACAACTCCCCTTAGAGGGTGACATCACCCTTGACGTCACTCCTTTTGGGCTATTGGATGACGCAACGTTGGATTATTTTGGGTGAGTGTTGAGCATTTGGAGGCTTTTTCCCACATTTTTTTGAGGATTTATTGTCATTCGGGTTTGCCACTTGCACATTTATGGATAACGATTTGACTTGGTGATGATTTTGCCCACTTGGAGGAGGACGTTGCACCCTTTGATGACCTTGATGATTATTCTAGCTCATGTGTTAGCCTTGGCAGACTCACTACACAACTTCACATTCATTTTTGGGAGGATCGGTGGCCTTTTGGTCCTTGGACGACACCTTGGGAGAGAATCCCTTGATTTATGGAGGAGGACGTTGGGTCTTCCTAGGTCATTATTGACTTTGTTGGTAGATTTAACACCTTTTTATTTTTATTTTGGGAGTTAATTAAGTTAGTTGTATTTAGATTCTCATTAGGAGGTTATTTTGGACCATTTAGGTTAACTCAATTTCTTTTAATGGTCAAAATTAGTTATAAAGTGAGTTGTCTAGAATTCAAAACTAATTTGATGGATAACCAAAAGTGGGTTAGTATGTAGACATAAATCAAGTTGAGGGAGATCTATAAATACTCCCCACTTGATTTCATTTGTGTAATGTCCCCATTTTTGGACATTATTATATTACAGAGTGTTATGCATACAAGAGTAGCTAGATGGGGGTGACAACGAGTTCAGGAGACATTGAGGGGTTTTATTGAGCCTGACTTGCATCGTTCATCACATTTCATCATCAAGATCCATTTCGCACAGCTTGGCTTTGGTTCCGTTGCATTCCGACAATTTCCATAATTTTGAGTTATTATGGGTCATATATTAATTAATTTCACTAAGAAGGTCATTTTGGACATAATACTTGGAGAAACCTCTTAGTGTAATAGCTCATCTAAATCGAGAGGAAGAGCACTACAGGATTAGATGATGAGAAGTGACTTTTAGTGGTCGGAGAAGCCATAGGGACGAATAAATCACTTTTTAGAGGAAAAAGGCCAATTAATTAATCAAGTGATTTAATTAAAGAATAATAAAAATAAAGTGAAAGTCACTTGGATGGAAAAGGTGAACAGGGAGGATAAAAGAGAGATAGGGGCCTCTATTCTCTCATGATGTTGATTATCATTTTGATGTCTGGCTTCTTGCTAGGAAGCCCATGCACTTGGGGGTTTTGAGGGTTTTTACTGAACAAACCCTGGAGATTAGCTCGGTGTTGAAATATCCCACCCAACTTGGTCCAAGCTTGGTCACGGAGGTGAAAGATTCCTCCATCACCATTCTACATCAGTTATCATTTAGTTACAAGGGTAGTTGAGGAAGCATGGCGCAATTCTGATAGATTTCTGCAGAGCTAGGGCACACTTTCATGAGTGAGGAGTTCGTGGAGGTTCGTAGACTTCAGATCTAAGAGAGATCTCTCTTCAGAGGTCTTAGTTATCCCCGGGTGCCTCTTTGCATCAGTATTCAAGGGTATTCTTCAACCATTTCAGTCTAGCTTCCAGTGGGGTGCATTTTCTCTTCAGGAGGGCGCATCCTTCATCTTGGATCCAGTATTTTGGAGGGTGAGATCTCACCCAACAGTTAGGAGATTCATCAGAGGATTGTCTTATTCCCCAATCTATCATTTAGCAGTTGGTTTCAGTGATTCAGAGGCCATATCCTTGGAGGTCGATTTCTTGGCTTGCTACAGCCAGTGAGGGGCGCAATGTGCTAGGGAGGACATCACATCCCAGCTAGGGACGAGTCGGATCTTCTAGATGTTAGAAATAAAGGGATGTGCTCATTTTTCCATAGACAATATAGCAATATTGTCACACAACCATAAGCACAAAGGCCACCCCAGAGCACCTTAACCTTGACAAACAGAATAATTCCGATAGCAGACCAATAGCCAACCAAGGCTAGCACACCTTTCTCCAAGGGTAGTGCACCAAGCAAGAAAAACCAGAAACCAAGCAGAAAGTCCAAACTCTAAACCATATAACCAAGATGCCAGTTGCAGCAGTTGCAGTTGCACTCCCTCTCCAAACTTGTGCACCACTAGTCCTTATGCAATTGTGAGAGTGAGAGTGACAAATGAGCTCTAGCGCCCTCTTATTTATAGTCCTCTAAGTGACCTAACTAGGCCGACTTCTCTTCCCGGAGACTAAAACTCAATATTAATTATTCTCTTGAGCTAACTTGTCTTCTAGGGTTATTTTCCAACATTTTAGGGTTTCTCTTGCTTCTCGAAATATTCTAGTCTCGTCAAAGGTTACATGTAGAGGTTAATACCTCCCGCAACTACCATAATATCAACACTCCCTCCTAGCTAGGGAGGTATTAAAGGTAATGGTCTTGAGCACAAACAGACCATTCAACCAGTAGCATCATCATAGCCACACAGGCTATTTCATGATCACGTAGATCAACTCACGAGCAACATCATTACTATCAGTATCATCTGATAGCATCACCTACATCATCTCTCGAAGCCATACTCCATCTGAGTAATCGGGCATGATGTTGAATAAGTCACTCACTCCACAGACTGATACAAGAACCATTCTTATAATCCAAACATATGTCCTACAAGAATAATTGTTCCAACAGATGTTGGAAGCCAGCCCATGGGCTACAAGGACTATTCTTCTAATCCAAACATACGTTCTAGAAGAATGTCTGTCCTAGACCATTTTCCCTCCAGCGACTACTGTGAACTCAAGGAAAATGTTTATCTTGTACCAATCTCTCCACTCTGGTCACTATTGTGAACTCAGGGAGACGTACCATTCTTCTAATCTGGACATATGTCCTAGAAGAATACTTGTCCATGGTACATCAGCAATCTGTCAACCTGGACCATTCTCCACAGGGAGAATGTCTGTCCACCAGTAATCAGTCCTTCCTGGACAATTCTCCGCCTGGAGAATGTTTGTCCATCAACATATTGATTATCCATCTAGCTGGCAATCATCTCCACTATGATAGTCTCCAGGGCAATCAGAACAATGCCATCCAATAGAACACAACTGTGTCTATCCATAGTAGTACACAATTACAATCCAGTGGTACACAACCACACCTAGTAGCACACGGCTACTAACCAGTGACACATAGTCACAACCAGTGGAACACATCCACCACAATAGCATATAGCTACTGTCCAAAGACATACAGTCTCCACAGCAAACATATCATCTAATATCAACCTGCATAACAATATCAGGATACAAACTGAGTCATCTGGGCCATTCTTCCACTCACATCTGTGAGATCTGGAAGAGCATCTGCCCTCAAAAAGTAAAACATCATCCATGGGCTATATGGACTATTCTTCACAAGCATAGAAGAATAAGTGTCCCTGATTTCTAAGCCTGGACCATTCACCTAACTGGGCCAATCCTCCGGCACTAATCATAATGCAACATGGAGAGAATGAGTCTGCCCTAGGGAATGCCTATCCCTGATTGTTGAACCTGGACCATTCACCTAACTGGGCCATTCCTCCAGCACTAAACAAAGTGCAACCTGGAGAGAATGAGTTTTCCCTAGGGAATGATTGTCCGGACCATTTCCTACGAAAATGATTGTCCTGCACCGACCTCCAAAACAGACCATTCTTCGAAACTGCTCACCACTGTGAACTTTGAAAGAATGACTGCCCGGCGAGGCGGACCATTCTACTTGACCACTACTCAGCGTGACTGCCAAGAAGAATGGTTGTCCTAGAACATTCCCCCACACTGGCCACAAGGGGAATCGTTGTCTATGGTACATCAGCAATCTATCGAACCATTTTCATTACGAAAATGATTGTTCGATCTAGACCATTTTCCGAACTGGAAAATGCATGTCCCTCAGAAATCTTAGGCCACTTTCCAGACTGGAAGGTGACTGTCCAACCTGGACCATTTTTCGAACTAGAAAATCACTACCTATAAATCAATAACATATCAATGCTCCCTCCCAACCTGGGAGTAATCTCTTCCTTTTTCAATAAGGAAGTCGTCTCCACGAGCCCCAGCTTGTCACTTAAGTACGCAATCTTTTCATCTTCAACAGAGGCTTCACCAAAATATTTGTTATTTGCTCATCTGTGGAGATATACTTGAGAACCACTTCTCCCCTCTAAACTTTATCCCAAAGAATATAATGCTTGATCTCAATGTGCTTCGACCTGTCATGGAACACCGGGTTCTCTGAAAGCTTCACATAGCTCCGATCATCGCAATATATCACAGTCAAATTCAGCACTTGATCAGACAGTCCAAAAACCAACTTACAAAGCCACATTGCTTCCGTACAAGCATCACAAACTGTAATATACTCGGCTTGTGCAGTGCTGAGTGCAACAGACTTATATTTCCTGCTAGCCCATAACATCGTGGCAAAGCTCAAACTGAAACATATTCAAGTAGCACTTCTTCTTTCATCTGCACTCGCACTTCTTCTATCATATGCACTCCCTACCCAATCTGAATCAATAAATCCATGCAGTTGTATATCATAACTCAAACATCCCAAAGGCAAATATCTAGCTGAGTATTCTCCAAATACATTAACGAGCCAATCAATTGTCGATATAGAGATGGGTCTACTAGATCAGAGTCTCTCAACTTCTTTAGATCTGTCATCATGGGAGTTTGCCATGGATTTGCAATCCATCATCTCAAACTTCTGAAGAACCATTTCAATATACCTCCTCTGTCATAGGAAGTTTTCACCACGCTTTTGTTGTACATGAGAGGCTCTACACTAAGTTTGCTTGAATACATACAAGGGTCTCTTTCTGGTATACCGCAAAACCTTGAGGTTGCTCTACATACAGTTCTTCAATTACTCCGTTGAGAAGAACAGTCTTTACATTCATTTGATGTAAAATCCAACCCATGGATACTGCAAGAGAGATAATGGCTCGGGTAGAGGTATATCTAATTACTAGAACAAGTTGTCATTGTAGTCTTCCCCCTCCTTCTGGGAGAACCCTCTAGCCATGAGTCTCGCCTTGTATCTATCAATGCTTAACTTTTCACATACATTGTTCTTCATCGCAGCTTCCTTCCATTCCTTCTGCTTGACTGCTTCTAGTGGGTTCAAACTGGTTCAATTGGTTGTTCTGACTTTTCTTTCTTTCTTGGAATCTTCATGTTCTTCCTCATGTTTATCTTCAATGTTGGAGTCCATGGAATCTTCTTTAGAATACATGCTCTTCTTTCCTGAAGGATCCAACCTTCCGCCATAGGAACATAAATGTAGATGGACAACCAAGGATATTCAAGGCTTCTTTTTGAAGAAGACTTCTTCTAGAGTCAAACTAAACACGTGGTGCTTATCATGGATGTTACTTCCAACGAAGAACATGGACAGATACTTTATGGTATTCACGGATTCTTCAATGGATCATATCGTTGGGGATTAGCTCGCTCCTAATCCCAGCTTCATGCCTGAATGAGCAATATGCATGCTCTTCTTTTGGAATTATGTGATCAGCTCCTTCCATCTGAGAGACTCCATGCTTTCGTCTGTTGCATCTCTCTTTGCTTTCTACAAAGTGTCATAAGCATGTTCTGGTTTCCTTTTGATTTATGACTTCCTTCGAGTCTGACTCCTCTGAGTCTCTTTAAGTTTGTTTCTATATGTTATGATTGTTGCCCATCTGGAAAGGCATCTTCATGATAACCTTCATGAAAAACCTTCCTGAGACAACAAGAACAATAGTGTTTCTGATACAACAGTTTTCATATGAAGGATAGTTTCTTGGTAGCATTAGTAAGATGATCTAGCCTGAGAACAATAACAAGAAATATCTCCTAGAGTAGGTGTTAGTTCATTTTTGCAAATAAGTACAATAAGCATCTATATCAATAGTATTCATATGCAGTCGAGTATTCATTACACCTTGCAATAATAGAATCTTTAAAACACTGGTTTCACAATTTGTTATGTAGTAACTATCACCTTTGATATACACAAATTTGAAGCTTAACAATTTAATCAAACCTAGAACCTGAAGCCTTAACTGCTATGGGGGGTGCACTTGTTCTTCTGAATGCACTGAATCCAAGATTATAGCTTGGACAAGATCTCTAGTACTTTCCCTGCAAACACACTCATGTTTTGCTAGATGATATAACTTAGATAGCATATATAAGTGCATACCTTTGAAACCTTGTAGCATCGTCCAGCTTGTCTTCCAATCTGAAACTAGATACCATCTTAATAAATGTTGATATTATGGTAGTTGCGAGAGGCATTTACGTCCACATGTAACCCTGACGAGAATAGAATATTTTGGGAAGCAAGAAGTAACCCTAAAGCATTGAACATAACCCTAGAAGAGAAGTCGGCTCAAGGCAATAATTAATATTAAGTATTTAGTCTCCAGAATGAGAAGTCGACCCAGACATCTCAGGAAACAGTATAAATACAAGTAGCCAGACCTCATTTCATACACACTGCTCAGAATTTCAGCTAGGAAGAAGTGCGCACTGCGAGAACTGGGCTAGTGTGCAAGTCTAGGGAGCAGCTACAGTTGGCAGCTGCCGCAATCTGGTTTCCTGGTTTAGGCTTGGACTTTTTGTTGGTTATGGTTGGACTTTCTGATCAGTCTTGGTTATCTTTATGCATTAGTCCGGAATCATTCTCTGTCAAGGTTAAGGTGCTCAGGGGTGGCTTCGGCCTATGGTTGGGTGACAATATTGCTATATTGTCTATGGTTAAACAAACACATCCATTACTTTCTAACATGTTATGGACCCACACTATCTTCGGACAGTCTAACCCAAGGTTGCGGGGGAGCGCCCCCCCCTCGAACCCGCTCCCGAATCGCGCTCCGAAGGGGAGTTTTCAGGGAGTGCGCTCACTGAACACTCCCCTTCGGGAGCATTTTTAGGGAGCGTGATTCCTCACCAAGAAATGTGCTCCCTAGTTTTTAAGGAAGCATCTAGGGAGCGAACGCTCCCCGAGGAGGGAGCGCACGCTCCTTGAGGAGGGAGCGTTCACTCCCTGGACACTCCCTGAGTGCTCCGAAGGGAAAAAAAAGCTCCTCGAAAACGCTCCCTAAGCCCGCGTGCATGAGGAGGAAGAAATTGGTTTTTTTTTTGGTTTTTTTCGAGAAATGAAGTAAGGGAAAGGTAGCCTAGGGTTAGGTAAGAGGTTAAAACACTCTTTCACTCCCATTTCTCTCATTCTATTTCTCATTTCATCCATTTCTTTGCTA
>CBVK0102304441.1:0-20204 GCA_900067695.1 Picea abies | reverse complement strand
GTGTGCAGGCAAGGCCAAGGCACACTACACAGGATTGTTTTTCGATAGCAGGGATGATGAGGAAGAAGAGGAATAGGGGCAGAAGGAGGATTCACCGACAGCAGAGGCAGAGCAGGCATCAATGGAAACATGAGGGGTTATAGCATCACTCTCCGGCATACCCAGATTTCACACCTTCAGGATGAGGGGAGGAGTGCAGGGACATCGAGTGACAGTTTTGGTCGATGGTGGGGCATCCCACAACTTTATAGACTCTTCGTTAGTGGAGCAAAAGAGAATTTCAGCTGAGTATTTTGGGGGTTTCTCAGTGGTCATACCGGGGGAGAACACACTAGACTACACCAGGTATGTTCCATGGATGACATTAAACCTGGGAAACTATATGCTCACCGATGACTTCTACGTGGTTAAGATACCTGACACCAATGTGGTGCTTGGATTTCAGTGGCTATACTCCCTAGAGAGGTACTCCACTAACTATTAGACTATGGAGATGGAGTTCTAGGATCAGGACGGCAAGAGAGTAGTTCTGTGGGGCATGAACACGTATCCTCCTAAGGTTGTAACTGCGAAGAAGATGGAGGTAGTGATGAGATGGGATGACATTGCACGGGTCGCGGAGTTTCATATTTCAGTACAGAGGACCAAGGGCGGGGAGCCCAATTTTCTAAGAGAGATACAGGACTTGTTTCAAGGGCATGGTGTCTTTGGTAATGTACCTTCGGGTAGGCCTCCAGACCGTGGATTCGAGCACCGCAGCGAATTAGAGGAGGGTACTCAAGCAGTGATTACCACTTCATATAGGCACCCCAGGGCCTATAGCTGTCTCTTTTCATATAGGCACCCCAGGGCCTATAGAGACGAGTTAAAGAGGCATATCCAGGAGTGCGGAGTTCGCCAGGGGAATGAGGTGGAGCACATACATCCAGCCGGATCATTACAACCTTTTCACGATCAGGGGTGGGAAGGCATCCCCAAGGATTTCATCACCAGGTTACTGAAGATGCAAGGGAAGGATTTCATCTATGTCACGGTGGACCGACTCACCAAGATTGCCTACTTTTCCACCATTCCTTTAGACTACTCAGCAGCGCAGGTGATCGAGTTATCTCTTACGGAGATGTTTCGTTTACATGGGTGGCCTAAAGCCATCATCAGTAGCAGGGACGACAGATTCATGGGAAGTTTCTGGCAGGTGTTTTCTAGGTTGGTATGTACCAAGCTGACCTCGAGTACTAGTTACCACCCACCGATCGGCGGACAGATTGAGTTTGGGAACACTTGGGTGGAAGGGTATTTGCGGAACTTCATTGCAGGACAACAGAGTACTTGGGTGATATGGTTACATCTCGGGGAGTATTGTTATCCCACCACCTTTCACATGTCTGTCGGTATGACCCCTTTTTGGGCGCGATACGGCTATGAGGTCTTGATCTTTGCATACATAGCATGCGGCGACTGTAGAGCTCCTCAGGTTCGAGGATGGTTACCGGGCGGCCAGGACATTCTAAGAGCACTGAAAGAGAACCTGAGGGTGGGCCGGAGTCAGCAGAAGATGTATGGGAGAAGGTACAAGACGGAGGGCACTTTTGAGGAGGTTGTTTCATAGGAGTTACCCCATTGGGATGATGAGGGGCAGTGGGCCACAAGCCCCGAAGAGATTCTGCAGGTTCGAGGATGGAAATTCCATGACAGGGCAGTCAAGGAGTACTTGGTAAAATGGCAGGGTCTGCCTGTGGAGGATGCTACTTGGGAAAACAAACAGGTGTTGCAGTTTCCGGGTTTGAAGTTGCTTGAGGACAAGCAAATTTGGGCAGGGAGGACTGTAATGTCCCGTTTTTCCTAGGCAGTCGGAATACCATGGTGGTTTACACAGTTTCCCGTAAACCATTAGACGGATGAGCTGGGGAAACAATACTAGTAAAGTCACTTTCGAATTATAAAGTGAAACTTAGGAAAAGTGAGTTTATCATTAATAAACCCCTCTTTGAGGGTATTTCTCTCCAATTAATAATTAAATAATTATTTTAATGGAGGAAAAGGACAAGTGAATGAATAAAAGGAGGATTGAAGGGGAAAATTGATTATGGACTATTCATTTTTGGAGAAATTGATTTTGGAGAAGAGCTCGGTGAGAAAACAAGGGTTTCAGCTGGAAACCCATTCGGCACCTTGGATTCGACAGTGAAACTATCTGCCCTAGCCGTGGAACCTCGGATTCAGCAGTGAACTACCTGTCCTAGCTGGGAAATTGGAGAAGCCATCCAGGCTTGTCATTTGCAGGTAATGATAATGTGATTTTGAGAAGATTGGTGGAGGAGATCTTCATTTCAGATCTGAGAAGTGAGAGGCGTCCTCCTTTGGCACGTGAGAGGAATCTGGGCGTTTATTCTTGAACTGGGTGAATTCATCTTCAATTTGCTGCATTTTTTTATTGAAGACTTAGCATCTTCCTTCTCCTAGGCTCGGTATCATTGCTGGGCGAATCATTGGGTGTATTACCTCTGTTGAATATCAATTTTTGGACAGCGTATTGCTTGCTGGTCATGTTCCTCTCTCTTGGCGCTGTGTGGTCGTTTTGGATGCTGCGTGGAGAGCTTAGAGTGGAGTAGATGCGGTGTGGATCGCTGCTGGGGTGACTTACCTTGCATAGACCCGCATACAGTGCTGATATTGGGCTGCTGGAGCATCCCTGTTATCTGGTGGAGACATATGCCCATAGGGTCGACCCTTCAACCAATCCGTGTGACTAGCTTGGGCAATTTTCAGCGCTGCTTGTAATTGGGGGTCATCAAATACCATACACCAGTCGCTGCTCACAATTTTGAGAGGTACTTTATCATATTTTGTGTGTAATAAACTCAACCATTAATATTTAATGAAAGATAGTCTGAGTTTGACATGATTGGTTCCTTAAATTTGATTGTTTTCATCTTTAAATTTGTGGGTTTTACTTAAATACAAAATGAGACATGGTGCCTATCATTGGGGAGGTATAAGGGATTAAAAACCATCATAAAAAGCAAACAGAATCAATGAGACAGACTGTTGTCCCTTAAAAACTCACCTACAGCTATATTTATTGATGCATGCCAAGTGTTTGACGAAAGTCCAACACCACATTCAAGGGGTTTTCACCAACTTTTCCAACTTAGAATATTTCAGATACAACTCCAGAATATGCCACTTGCGAACCGACTACCATTCTACAACAATTTACTCATCTTAAGCCTTGAGGAAAAGGATGTTCTTCAAGGGGGAGGGCATGTTAGGGACCTAACCTCCCTAACCCCTCACGTAGGTAGAATAATATAATTCCAAGTAATAAATGCCAATATTAATAAGTCCTAGCAATAAGGAGGAATAAGTTAAATGTAAGAAGACCTAATAGAAGCTTTCACTTCTAGAAGGATCTTCCCTAGATTGTTCTTTTGGATAGATAGATTTAGTATAAATAGGAATATAGGGTATGAGAAATCTTGTATTTGATATTATTGTAATAGATCTCTTCTCTATTGGAGGTTTCCCCCTCGAAGAGGCAAGTGAACATTGTTATCATGAATCAAGGTGCTCTTTATAGTGTTATTCTAGTATTATTCTAGTATTGTTTTGGTTATATCATTGTTTATGTGCCATTTCTATGCTAAAATCTTTATGTTCTGCATAATATTTTACATCTGGAATACTACAACAACTCCGTCAAGAAAATCGAAGGAGTTGACACTAAATCCTCTGATTTCATCAAAAGAGTTGCAAGTAAGTTGGGAGATGGAAAAGGCCAATCGGAGAAAAAATAATGAACTCATCAAAGCTCATCGACAGAGTTAGGGATAAACTTTAAAGTTAGGGATAAAGCCTTTGTAAAGATAAACTTTAATCTTATTCTCCTTTGTAAATAAATGCATAGCCTCTTCAAAAATATGACAAGATGGCTTCACAACATTCATGTCTTTATTAACTCCCAAAATATTTCTTAGATGGGATAAATAAGGATAGATTCATATTTATTATAATTCTTGTATGTGCGTATATTTTCTACCAACATCATGCATTCCTTGACTATTGTGCAAAAGAGTAGAAAACTCCTTTTGGAAGACCGCGTTCTCATCGGTAATGGGTAATTGATGCTTTGTGGTATTGAGAAATTGAAGATCATATACATATCCCCAACGTTATTTCACCATATTCACCTAGCATTTATTTTCACTGGTGTGGTGAGCTTTTCAAGAAAAGTTGTTCACTAGTTTTCCATGATATCTAAATTACAAGATTTTGTTATTATTACACAACATGGATTTATTTGTTGGGATTGAGATTATATCATTATATGAGGGTCAAGATTTATGTAATGAACATTCATTAATTTGGAACCCTTTCATTGGAATTTTATTTCCCCTAGAGGTGCATTTTTACATGACTATATAAAAAAGTGCAAAATGGTGAAGTTGTCATTGTGTCGTTCCTTGATATATCATCTAGTCATAGAAGTAAGAATTATGGAATTGTAGAATTGGTGTCCACTTAATAAGTTTCAAAAATCAACCCTCTATTTTTAGGATGACTCATTTTGTATGACCCCACATTCCTCTTTCTAAGCCACCTTAGATTGATTAGATGCTTTGTTTGTACACATTTTGGTTCTTTTACACAAGGGACATTTTTTTTTAATATATGCATTTCTAGGAGTATGAAGATATGTATGACATGGCATATGACACCTCAGTCATGCCTGGAATTATTTTCCAAACAATATGAAAATTTTCCTATGGTCCAGAATGCCTTGCATTTGGAATATGGACATAGTGCAACAACATTAACAATATTTGAATCCATGAATAGGGAAATAAAATTAATAAGGAGAAGATTGTTACAACATAGACATGTGAATATACCATAATGGTGATCATTATCGGTCCTATTATCATCACAATTGCAAGGCTTCATAGTCCTAGAGTTGTGATTCTAATATGTAATTCATCTTATTTCCCATACCATAAATCACCATCTTTATTTGTAGATAAAGCATCATTTATGCTTTATTAGTTGAATCATAACCTAGATAGATCACAACCATCAATCTATTATATCAAAAATCTATTACACAACAAGATTTATTAAAAATATCCATCTTACTTTTGATTTTAGAGATTTTAAGGACGGATACAAAACCTCCCTTACCAAGCTTGTTCTCTACTTTAAATTGGAAGTAGCCTCTCTAAAAATAGCATACTTGTAAATGAATAATTAAAGAACTTGACAACTTTATTTATAACCATTGATATTTATTATATTATTATTGTGTATATTTGTGAAACATTGTGATATTTTATATCATTTGTCCAGATACCATGATTTTTAGATTTTTTTTTTAATTCTCACAATTTTATTTGGATATATTTTATTTAGTTATATATAGTACAGAGTTTATATTAAAAATTTTAATAGTACTTGTGATTTTTAAGTTTACCTTGTGCTAGTTTGTATTTGCATTTATATTGAAAAATGCGATTTTTTTTCCTTTGATTCTATTACTTTGAACCTTATGAAACAGTCATTAATCTCTTATTTTTTTAAAAATGACAATTTATAAATATTTATGAACTTAAAATAAAGACTCCATGACATTTTATAAACTTAAAATTAACCGTGTTAAATTATGTAAATATCAATTGAAGGGTGGAAAATATGGGACGATCACTAAATTTGTGTTTGACGGATGAGTGAATGTCTACTTCCAACACTACTTGACAATGGATTGACAAGACATATGGGTCTATGCACGAAGTTGAGCTCACTAATTTGGGCCATCATAGATTTCTAAAATGCATCTGCATTATCAATATCCATAATGCAAATATGTTTTGGATGGTTGCTTGGGGGATGTCAAGACTAGCACCAAAGCAATGACTAGGCTTAAAAAACACATACATGATATAATTCATATGCATTATAAAGCACATATGTGTTATATTTGATATTTAATACATACATGTTATTATGTACATTAGAAAGAAAAAAAAGAATAGGGTTTTGCCTATTTCTCATTCAAGTGTTGCATTGGGACTAGAGAAAATGCAAAGGAGAAAAGATGTAAAGGAGTTATGGAGAACACCACCGTACCACTCCTCGATGACACAACCATACAATCGAGCATAGAGCCACCCCAATTGATGAGCATCACACAATTTTCTATGGGGAGCATTGTTGAGGTAAGGTTTTTTTCTTACTCTTCCTAAAATCCTTCATTTATCTTTCTTATTGTTACCACAATGAAAATTTGTGTTTAATCAAAACATTATGTATCTTAAGAATGGATCTTGTTTTATTTTTGATGGGAAATTATAGAAACCCAAACCTTGAAAATCACAATTCTCAAATTCCTAACCCTTAAAACCTTGACCCTTGACATGAAATCCAAAAGCTTCTAATCAGAGAGGTAGAATTGGAAACCTAGAACATCAAGATCCTAACCCTCTTGAAGATCAGAATGTTGAGATCTTGGTGGAAATGGTGACTTAGAGATGTCTAAGTTCCATGTTTAGAGAGAGAGAGAGAGAGATCATTTATGTATCTCGTTTGTAAAAACACTTGACTTTATCATTGACATGATTTCCAATTCCCAAGGAGATTTATCCGACATTACTTATAGGGAGGTGAAAAGGTATTTTTATGCAAACAAACTTACTAATCAAGATGTGAAAAAATTAAAAATGAGAAAAGACATGATGTTCTTCCTCCTTTGTGACCCTAGCATTAGCTTGATTCCCAATACTAATAGATCACATATTTCTGTTGAATGGTGCATATAACCATATATCAAGACAAGTTGGATGGATCAATGGTACGTGGTCTTCGATGAAGACCCTCAAAGTAGTAGAGACATGCCATTGTACTCCCCTAGGAAGAAGTATGTCGAGTTATCCTAGGTAAACATGTCAATCATTTTGATAATTTATCCTTCCAAGGGGTTGTAGCAAGGATTCCCTAGGATAGACATAATGCAAGAGTTGATCCAATCTATGCACATCGCCTTGCTTGCCCCCAAAATCCTCCCCATTTATATCCTCCTACACCCAAACTTGCTCGATAACACAACAGATTCATTTTTAAATTTTTCACGAGCATTGGTCCACCATGGCACATTTTTTGAGAGTTGTTTGGTTAAGGGAACATCCACGGGGGAGTCATCTAATCCTTCTCATGGTAGGCAAGAGTCATCCAATACTTTTCATGGTAGGGAGGAGTCACCAAATGGTACTCATGATAGAAATGATTCATTTGATACCACAGACGCTAGGGATACAAATCATCATCCACTCCCACATCAATGCACATCGTGAAGGAGAACTTGCTATGGGTTTTTCTATAGTTTTCCTCCTAATAGTTTCCTTTGATGTGTAATTCCATCAATATATACATATTTTCTTAGATATATTTAACAACTCGCGTGGATTTGTTTCATAATTAATTTTTTGATAATATTTTTAACATTTTTAGTTCACGTGTTTAATTGGTATCCAATGATACTCCTCCATCACACAGACCTCCCCCTCCATCAATGCATTTAAATGTAGCGGTCAATGCTCCATATCATTTTTCTATTTCACCAATGTAGGTAATGATAATATTTTTTAATTTATCAATTGAGTTATTATCTTTCTACAACTGGAGACAAATATATGTAATTGTGTTGCTAATGTTGTATGTATAGCTTAATGGTATGTGTTGGCATCTATGAATCCAATCATTTTGAAGTCCTAGCAAGACTAACAAATAATATCATTTTCATATCTTTTAGTGCATCATTATTGAAATTTTGACTTTTTAGTATCTATGTTGTTTGATTGACTCTTGTGCATGTATAACATCCATCTACCATTGCTTCAACTTTCATTCCATCCACCATCAATTTAAATGAATCTAAATTGTTTGATTGGTGTGTGTTTGCAGTCTATTATTGGACATACTCTTATCCCTCCATAGCAGTCATCTACTATTGATGCAACCTGTTAGCACTCTGTGATTTCCTTGGTTGAGGAGGAAATAGGCACAGAGTTAACCTCAAACCTACTTGGGTTTGGAAGCTAGCCCTTCCAACCAGAGAGGTCTCTCTCTCTTCAAATCAATCATTGAAAGGATTGATTTGGAATTTTGTCCAAAGGCTATATCTCTAAAGCAAGGTTGAATTTATAGAGTTGGTGGCAAAGTGGGTAGAAATTACATTGGATAATGGAGTCACTGGAAGGGATATCAATGATAGTTTGTTGGACACTTGGTGAATTTGGAAAATAATCACCCAGAGGCAAGATAGAAAGTACTCTTTAAGATAGTAAATATCATTGTAGTAGAAGGATCAGAGAGAGAACAATAACCTATTAGGGCATCTATTAGGGATGAATCCCAAGAAGATTATAGCAGAATCACAAAAAAACAAATTATATGCAGCATAACATCAGTTTGTAGATGAATTATGATACATAAACATCAAAGAAGAAATATCTAACTAAAGAATAACAAAAGTGAGAACAAGAATACTATAGGAGCACAAGCAAAAAGTTATACAATCACATGAATCTATGGAGTTAAAATCCAGACACATTTGGTTCAACAAATTTCATTAATCTCAAAACTATTTACAATATCAGTTAATGAAAACTCTCATACACTCACCAGCCAACCCTAAGCTAATGTAGCTCCATCAAATATATACAAAAATGTCTTTCTAACTTTCCAAATTTGAATTGAACTACTATTCTAAGATTATCTACAATTACATATATTTTAGCAACAAAATCTTCAACAAACTGCTACAAGGAAGGAGTCAACATTGACTCATTAATTACATCATAACCACTTGACAAAAAAGGTGTTTGAATCCTTGATATGGTGATATTTGACCTTGGTGCTCGTTGAATATGACTTTGTGCCTCTTCTGACATGTACATGTTGATCTGGACACATTTTGGATGCTCTGTCACAGTTGCGCAGCAAAGTTGTTGTGCAACGGTAACCGACAAGAAATTTGGTGTGGCAAAATTATGGAAAATAGGCCTCAAAGATAATTTCATATCTTCAAAACCATGATATTTGTGAAAAAAATGATAGATTTTTTTGTTATTGGTTATGTTCCTGACAAAAACCTCTTTGGGTTTTCAAAAATTCATCTCTATATTCTCATAATCTGCGCCCAAAGATGATGGATAAAACAAGAAATCATTAAATGCTTAAATATGGAAACATGGGTTGTAAATATTTGGTTATTTGGTCCGTTTTTTACAAACACCTCTTTGGGTTTCTCAAAAATATTCTCTAGTTGTTCATAAATCGATCTTGAAGTTGAGTGCTAAAAAAGTCATTTGTGCAGCGTGCCCTGCAAACTTTGTGCAAGAAGACTCCTTTTTCACCATTTCTTCAGTTGTTTGAATTTGAATGATGGTTGATGGACATTTATTGATGTTTGACACTCAATATGATGATAGGCACCCCTAGGACCACTTCATCCTCTTTTAAAACATCGTTTGCTTCTCAAAACTTCAGAACCCTAATGTGCCTTAACATTGCAAAAATGAAGTCAAACCACATTTGACTGATAACTTGCGCTTAATTATGCATCCATAGTGGTTATTTTATCATCGTCTCAATGATTAGAACTTGGATTGAAAAAATTTCAAGGAAGACTTCAAATTGTTGCCCAAAAACATCATTAAGATAGTTGTGCAACAGGCCTTGTTGTGCAACTGTAAATTTTTCTTTTTCTTACTCATGACTAAAATGCCAAAGGCCCAAAAACAAAACACAGTGAATGTGTGTTATGACCATCTATAATGATCAATACTTGATCAAAAGCACCCTATAAAAAGGTATATGATATTTAAAGGCAACTTTAGAATTAGTTTTTAGGGTTTTGATGCATTCCATGACAAAAAAGGAAAAATGTCAAAAATGTGTTAACCGACTCCAGGGAGTCAAACCTCTATTTCTTCAACAAGTAGATCAAGCTTTCCTTTTTTTGTCTTGTCCACCTCCACCTGCTGCAAGATTTTCTCAAATGAACCTGGAGGTTTTAACCTCAATGCACTTAATACAATCACCCTGTAAAGAACAATTTAGGCCAAATCACAAATTGAAAATTTACATGTGCTAACACAACCATTATTCTATCCTCAGAGTAGCTCATGACTGGAGGAATGGGAATTACAACACATCTTATCTCTTAAGTACATGTATCTCCCTCTTTCAAACAAAATTTCATTGTAGGTACATGCATCGTTTTTAAATATTGATTTAAAAGTATCTAACTTGTTTGATTAGCATGTGTTTGTAGTTAGTTATTGGACAAACTCTTAATCATCTACAACAATCATGTACCATTGATGCATCAATTGTTGAGGCATCCATTTTTGTGGTCTCGGAGTAGCCTATGATTGGAGAGACAAGCATGCTAGCACATTTGATCTCTTAGGTACATGTATCCCTTGCTCTCAAACAAAAGGCTATTGTATGTACATGCATCATTTTCAAATATTAATTTAAATTAATCTAACTTGTTTGATTGTCATGTGTTTGTAGTATGTTATTATATAGACTCTTTCACAAACTATTGATGCATCCACTACTATGGCCTTGCAGCAGGATTTTCAACCAATGGCTCTACCTCACTTCACACTACCCTTAAGATTGATTTACTCATGTGCAATGAGTTTTTGTTTTATTGAAATGCAATTTTAATTAATATATGTATGCCAATTTTTAAGATGGTTAAAACTTATAAATCATGTTTCATGTATTGATTCCATAAATGAACAATTATCCTTGATACAAGCAATTTCAAAATTCATTGGGCATAGAGAAGAGGAATATTGATTTTTTAGAGGCACTTGTGATAGTGACATGGGAAGTGGGGATCATTGAATTTTTATTCATTTTACTTTGTACTTTAGGCATGAATTACCTTTTTTGTAATCTAGGAACTACTTATCCATTTTGTTCTTTGAGCACAAGTTGTTCTTATGTACTATGGGCATGATGTGCCATTTTGTAATACATGGATTCTTATTCTTAATCTTATTCTTAATGCAAGGATGATACATTTTGTGCAATATAATTTGCATGTGGGAATCATATGGTTAACTTAACAATGCTTGTAATTGATCATTTTAGAAGGATAGGTTGGTGGGAATACAATTTGAGTCAAGCCCAAGTTTTGATGTGAGAATGAACGTATGATTGTTCTAAATATGATTCATGAGATATATAGTTGTTTGATTGAATACCTAATTACAACTAAAATTGCCACTAGTTTCCAAGACCCGTTGTATGACTCTTCTCATATATGTAGTATACCTAGGGGGGGAATATGGGATACCCAAGGAGGTACCCAATGGAAATAATAATAGATATGTGGCTATGTATTGTTATGTATGGAGTCCATTTCTAGAAAACAAGGCCCATGTAGTAGTGTGGAAGCAATAAATGTAAGAAGGTTGTTAGGGACCTAACCTCCCTAATCCTTCATGTAGGTAGAATGATATGTTTTCTATGTAATAAACATCGACATTAGTAAATAAGGCCTATATAATAATGTGAACAATTCTAATGTAAGAAGACTTAATAGAAGCTTTCATTTATAAAAATATCTTCCTCTAGAATGTTCTTTAGAAGATAGAATTAATATAAAATAAGAGTAGAAGGCATGGGAAAGTCTTGTCTTGAGAATTATTATGACAGAGCTCTGTTCTGCTGGAGGTTTCCCCCTTGAAGAGGTAAATGAACTTGGATTTATATCAATAAAGGTATCATTGTTTTTATGCTAGTATTTGTTGTAGTATTTATGTTCCTACTTTATATAATACATATGGTACCTTACAAGTGTTATCAAAGCACTTTCCTCTGCATATATGTTTGGACAATTTTTTTTATGGGTAGAGACTTGTACTGCCAACATCTTTAAAGTGTAGAGATATGTCATTTAGCGGGTAAACATATGGTTGTGGAATAATACACATAGGAAATATAGATGGTTTCACGGGTTACTTGAAACAAACGTTTCACCTTGTTGGAAACCTCTGTAACCCCTGTTGGTACCCCTTCGAGTAGTATCACATTAGACAACACTTGTACATGAGCATCACTCCCACACACCTTCACATATATAGGGAGTCCCCTAGGTCTCTTGAAACCATATTTCGATCAACCTATCGGTCACTTGATTTCTATGGTGGCACTGAGAACAACACTCGGGGAGACTACTCTTTAGTACTTGGATAATTGAGTAGTACAACTAAGGGTAGGGTTGAGCCTCCTTAGTTGGTGCCCTGAGATATTGGGTTGAATACTATTGTTTGACCTCACATGTATATCAGAGAGTTATAGCATAAGGAAAACCCTTATCTATAGGAACCTTGAAAACCCTAAACCTTGGGAAAGGAACAGAACAAAACAACAACAAAGAGGCACTTTTTTTGCACAACCCTGCCTCCTACATCTAGGTTGCAAAATTCCTACACAATTTTCCATGTTAACAATTTGGACATTTCGTCACTCCAGTATTCTTTAGGCCAGAATATAAATTCACAAGAGTAAAAAAAAATTGATTATAGTTGTCCCACTGACAACCTTATTCGGGACATATCCCATTGGATTCCTCTCTTCTCCCTGATAGTCATGATACCTATCACTTGTAAGCTTTTTTTCTGTTGACCCACCCACCCTTCCTGACACCCTTATTTTCCACCTATCCCATTGGATTCCTCTCTTCTCCCCTCCTGTCATGGTACCCTTCACCTGTAACCATTTTTTTATGTGAACACGTACCTACCCATTTTTTCCTATTCACAAATGGCTCTCACCCACAACCAAGAACTCACTACCTTTCTCACAAACAACACCCAAAACAAGCAGGACATCAAGAACACAATCCCAACCTTATCTCACTCAATTCCTTTATTGAGACCCTTAAGGACCAATCTCCCATCCTCAAGGACCAATATGCCACTATCGAAAACAAACTCGACAAAGTGATGAGCCGGTCCATGAACCCTACCTCCTCTGAACAACCTTCCTACCATGGAGATTTTGAATCTTCCCATTTACAAGAACTTCATTCTAATCACCCTCATCGTGAACAACATCTTCATAGAATTGAGGTGAACAAATTTGATGGCTCATTTCCCACGAGCTAGGTCACTCAAATGGAACATTATTTCTCTTTGCATGGAATTACTCATGATTTAGCCAAACTTCGTTACGGTGTCCTCTATTTGGATCCTGAATGATGGAAATGGTGGCAATGGCATAAAAATTCACACTAAGGGTATGTTTCTTGGACACAACTTGTTGCCAATATTTAGCAATGCTTTGACATTGATACTCACCATTTGGGTCCTTTGACCAAGTTGAAACAATATGGCATAGTGGAAGACTTTATCATTGCCTTTGAAAACTTGGATTTTAGAACATAGGGCATATCAGATGCCTTCTTCAGGGAATGATTTATTAGTGGCTTGAAGGATGAAATATGAGCACGATTCCTAATGGCTCGCCCCTAGACTTGGTTTGAAGGTAATAAATGATCCAAGGGAGCACACCAGTGTTGACGATTAAAATCGCAACGATGAATACTGCCCACAAATGATTGATAAGCTCTATTATTTATTATGATAATAATAATTAAATAGTAGGTGGGACCCCCTTGTTGACTAGAGGCGCTATGATGGATGTGTTATGATTATATTTTTGTTGTTGTTATGATAATTCCTACACAACCTTCTACAATTGATGATGCAAGTCTTGTTTTCATTCGTTATGAAAACATGGTTGGTTCATGTTTTATTGCTAAATGTTGTTGATGGTCACTCGCAATACAGGGCAGTTTTATGGATATAAGGATTATGTTGTTTTACAGGTGCTATGTTATGCATTAACATCAATTAAAATCTTATATATGTTTTTATGCTAAAGGATGAGATGGGAGCTCAAAACAAAAAGAGAAAAAATCTATGGATAAGTCCTAAGGTTATGGAAAAAGATTTAATATAAACCTTAAAGTATATATAATAGTGACAAATGGAAAGTGGTGGACCTAGCTGCTATACTATGCACTTGGTTGAAGGATTATATGTGAAACACATATGGTTATGGTTAAAGTTTGATATGATTCGAGCGACGCACTATACAAAGGATATGGCATTGAATTTATCCAATGGATATGTGTTTGAATTTAATGGTTGATGTTATGGTAATGGGTTGGCTAGTACATTGAATTGAATATGGCCAGGTGAGGAAGCGATGTGCATTTACTGCATGTCACTCCAAACCACCCTTGAGCCCGTCACCCTAGCCATAGTTGCATTTTTTTCTGGTGGTTGTGGAAGCTCCACAATTTCAGGTATTGAAAAGGAAAACACAAGCCAGCTTTTCCTTGAAGAAATTTTTCCAGGTATGGATCCTTTGCTTTCCATCCATGATGATCCCTCTGTATTATGAATCAATTTTTTGGCTCAGGATTGCATGATTTATGTGTTTTTCTTGAGTTACGATTGGGTATCATTGATGTGTTTATGGTGTTCTCTGTGATTATTGTGGAATGTTGGTTTTTAAAAAGAAAGGAATGGGTGTTATTTCTTTGTAAATCCTGTGCATTGGTTATTGGTTAAAAGAAATGTCGGTCAGCTTGGGTTTTTATTTTGGTTCTCTGTGAAAAATGATGATAATGGTGCAACAAGCTCTAAGTTTTATTTGTGCAGGATTTTACCACTAGTCTGGGTATTAGTGTTGTCACCCCTTTTCGTCTCGGTCGTTGTTGTGATTCATTCTCCAGATTGCAATTCAATTATCGACAGTGGCATTGTTCTTGCTCTGTTTGGCCAAGCCCCAAGCTATTGTTTCTTATGGATTTTTCTTCACTGTCACTATTGCCGGAAGCATTGCACACTCGAATATTTTTATTGCCCAGATTATTAAATGGAAGCCTGTATATGTGTCGAGTGGCCACAGGTTGTGCTCTGACATTCTTTTCACAAGTGTTTTAAGCATTCACTCCTCTCATCTATGTTGTAGTGGCTGACTGATATGTTGGTAAGCCTCACTGTCAAAATTGTTTCGAAGGTTATAGACGTCTTTGGTGATTGGAAGAGACACAGTATCTCTGTGTATTCGAGGATTATTCCTTGTTTATACCAACCCTCGTTACCTCTCTCTAATAAAGTTTTAAAAGAAATTTGCATGTGCGTGGTTGGATGAGCTCAATTTGTTTTTGTTTCTACTCGGGCACTTTTTATCTCTGTCAAGATTTTGTGGTTATAAGTTAAAAGACTGTGGTGATTTCAAAAGAGCACGGCTCTCTGTTCTTCCAATAATATACTTGGTTACCTGTGGTTTCTTCTTGGTGGTAACTTCTTTTAGGAGGTAAAAGGATTACGAGCTCTCTGTGTTTTCAAAGATTAAGAAAACTCTCATTACCTCTCTGCAATAAAGTTCTAAAGAACCCGACTTGGTTCTATTGAGCCTGACTTGTTTCTATTTCCCCTCGAGCACCTTTTGGTTCTGTCAAGATTTTGGTTTACAAGTTAAATGACTGTGGTAATTTTTAAAAAAAGAGAGCACGAGCTCTCTGACTTCAAAAACCATCTCTTGATCAAGTCTATGTGTTTCCTCTCTATGATAAATTTGTTTTGAAAAGGAAAAGGGTAGGGGTTACCTAGAGCCCAAGAACTTTCCATTTGGTCGATTTATGGTTTTCCACTCATTGTTGTGTTAAATCCTAGCATGATCATGATTCCATTTAAATTTCAAAGGCACATGTGTGTGTGATTGGTTCATCAAACATTATCTTGGTCCTGTCAAGATTAAAGGAGACACCTGGGTGTATGATTTGGTTTTTTTCTCCTCGCACATTATATGGCATTGTCTTTTTTTGAGAATTTCTTTTAAAGGGATGTCTGTACATGTTAATGCACATGAATCTCAAGCTTAGAGATACATGTTTTTGGTTAAATACTAGTGTTGAATCGGGATTTGTGTCGATTATATTTTTGAAGACCTGTGTGTGATTAAATCAGGCCCGATTATTGTTTTGATGACAATGGATTATGTCAGTCAGTGTTGTAATGTTGATTGTTGGTGGTTAGTACTGGGTCTATTATTATTTGATTTCAAGAATTGAACATTGGGTATGAATAATTGGAATCACTGTGCATATTATGTATTTTTTAAAAGGAAAAGGTCAGCATTAGAGTATGTGGGACTGTGGCTTGAATGGTTATGGTGTTACTGTGGAATTGGAAATGATATTTGCATAGTTATTGTATAGGATGCATAGATTGATATAATTGAAGAATTTTGGGAAATTGAATTGTTTTTTTTTAAGACAACAAGTATTATGTCTACAATTAAGGGACACTTAAATGGTTTTGGTCTTAAAAGTGGATGCTTTTTGGATTTTGATTCCAATAGAGTTATGATTGTTGTTTGATTTAATTTATTTTTATGAACAATATATGTATTATTCCCTCTCATATTCTCACTTTTTCACTCATTATAACCCCCTCATGATCCCAATTTCATTTTTACATGCCCTGTTCAATAAAATAAAATTAAAACTATGTATGGCAGTGGTAAAAGATGACACAGAAATAGGTGGTAGCTGATATATTTTGGTATTGATTGCACAGTCGGTTATTTAATGAATTGTTGAGCAATACTCGTTTTCTTACTCCCTGTCATGATATCACTTTTTTGCTTATTACAATTCCCCCAAATATCCCATGAACCCTATTTCACTCCCTGCTCATTGGGAAATTATTAAATAATTTTTATGGATTTAATTGCATGGGACTTATGTCGATTTCTGAGCCAAAATTTGTTTCATATAAAGAGAATGTCATGCATGGTCTGTTAAGGGCTAGTTGTTAATTAATGTTTTCTTACATGATGAGTTTCTTGAGCAGAGGCAGTCATGGCAAAAACAATAGGGGAAGAGGTAATTGGAACAAAGGGCCTAGAAGGCCCAGACTCTCAATTCATTTTGATGTTGATCCTCAGGAGTTGAACCATATTTTTCAAGTTAGGTTCTTCAATTGGATTGGGAAAGGGATAATTCATCCTAGACCAGAGAGGCCTTCCTTCCAGCCCCAAAATGTTCCTGGTATCCCTATGCCTCCCCATGTATCTTTGCAACTAGAAGTTTCCAAAAATGATGGATGACATAATATTTTTCATCCGACAATCTCCCACCATCATGGCTAGACCAAATTGTCATTTCCTCCTCCTCCTCCACCTATAAACCCAAATTCTCAAATTTCTCTTGCACACTCACCTGTATAGTCCTCTCATGCTAGAAAACAACTTAAAACCGAAGCCCACAATGTGAAAGACAAAGGTGAAGTTGGTGCTTCCCCCTCATCTCCTTCAAGTGACTCACCAAAGTCATTGTCCTCCCATATGCACTTGAGGGATGATTTCTCCCATGTTATTAGTGAGATTAAGCCTCAAGGTTCCACCCAACCTAAGGCTAATTTAGGTAAGTCCAAAGGGGACAACAGTGACAGAAGAAGGATTGCCTCTCAAAGTGAAAAATATGGATTTTGTTTTATGTGTTTATGGTTGATTTGTTGAAGACAATGCACTACAAAAAGTTTTGGACAAAAAACTATTTTTTTGGATAATGTGGTTATTTACATATTTTGAATATAATTTGAATTTTCTAATATTTAATATTCAAATTGTGGAAATATTTATGGGAGTTACAAGGAGGCATATGTTTAATTGGTTGTCTAATTGTGTTTATTTTTGTAAAGGAATAAAAGGGAGTCACAAGGGGCCCCACCTACTTAGTTATTATTTAATAAAGACACTTAATTATTATTACTTCTCCTGAACTAAAATTAGTTAAGTCTAATTAACTTAACTAAATGAGGTAGTTGAACTACTTCAACTAATTTGGAATGCATAAAAGTCAAATGAGAAGGAAGAAAAAGGGGATAATAGAAGGAGAAAGCAATACTAAGGTTTGCTCATTTGTTTCATGAGATAGTCCAATTTTCATTCATTCTTCAATTCATTAAAGGCCTAATTCTCTTTTTGAAAACACAACAAGGTTCAAAGCTAAGCCGTATCATTCAGATGCTTGTTTCAGAGGTGTTGATCTATATTTGAAAGTTTGTGTATACTTGTATGTTTATGGATTGAGTTTCATGATTGATAAAGGATATGGTGTAGAGTCAAGTTGGCAGCAGTCTATGGCAAGCTCATCCAGATTTTAAAGTTCAGTTTTTACTTCTTGTCAGAGTCCTTTTGTATGGTTTTCATTGAGGATATCTAAGTTTGACCTTGGTCCATGCCCTCACATGGATTTTTGTAAAGAGAATGATACTTTTGATTTCTTGGAATAAAATCAAGTGATTGTTATTCTGCCTCATTTGTGTTAATATGTGACTTGGTTACTTTTGCTTTTGATCTCCATCTTTACTTTTTGCAATCTGTATATGTTCAGAAAATTATATAAATTTTTTATATTTTGCAACAATCTTTTCATTTAAAAAATCATCTTTAAAAAATCACCCTAAGCCCTTGTAATTAATACTTGTGGATTGGGAAATACATTTTTGAGGCTGTAAAACATAGGGTAATATTCCCGACTAGCTTGCCTTAGCCAAGCAAGATTCGAAAATGATTGAGTAAGATAATTCATATCTTTTCCTTACCATTTATTTGGTGACCATACTGGGGAGATCTTACATATCTCTCTAGTTGATTGTATGATTGATTATCATTGAATATATTATATTTCTGCTTTTGATTCTTTGATTGTTTCTTTTCTTCATGATTGTACCTGTTGCAAGGCATCCCAATATCGAGCCCGGTCTTAAAGATGAAACCAACATTGCTTTAACCTTGTATAATACCATCTTAGAGACCGCTAATACCTGGGTTGAGATTGAAGGCTCATGGGCAGTGATTGAACAAGACATAAGTTTCTGAGAACATTGGGAAGCTAGGAAAAGACAACCTAGGAATCAACCATAGCTTTCTTTTTCCTAAAGTTTTTATCTTCTTTTCATGTCCTTAGACCCCAGAATCTCTAGGAGAAGAAGAGGTTTATCACCTAAGATCAACCCTATTGTTGAAATAGGAATAAGAAACGATGTTTTGTCATCCCAACAAAGTACTTTAAAGAGAACTTCGTTTGATTCAACCAGTTCGTCTTTTTCTCCTTTACCTATCATTCACAAGATAGCATCTAGTGGTGGCTCTAGTGGCACTAGAGGTGCTTATTCATCGCAACCTTCAGTCTCGTCAGTGATTGTTATCTTATATAGTCATCTAGTCCCCGTCCAATCTACTACAAACCCCTCCAAGGTCATAAAAAAGTATGGGCGCTTTCAGTTTGAAGAATATGCTACAACTACTCTATGGCATGTTTCCTCTCCTCTTAACCTAGCACCTGATACTCGTCCACTTCCTAAATTTAAAGAGCATATCCCTAGGTTTTCAGGGAATAACATGGTCACTACGAATGAACACTTGATGGAATTTTCTAATGTCTGTCACAACATAGGAGCCAATGACAATGACACTTGTATGCACTTATTTGTTAATTCCCTTGAAGGGAACGTAGCAGCCGATTTCTTTTATCTTCCTCCCAAGATTCTTTCCACTTGAGAAGAGTTAGTTTATTGGTTCAAGTATACTTATGGGCAGTCCAAGAGCCCAACTAAGAAGTTATGGGAGTACCATAATATTTCTTATAAATACAGTGAGACTATCAAGTCTTTCAACTTGTGTTTCACCAAATTATATAACCAAATTCCCGAACTCATTCGCCCTCAGAACCAAGCCACTTTTATGCATTACTATAATGCTCTACCCTCCCCCTACCATCATAGGATTGAATAAAAATCCATTGACAACCTTGGTTCCACTCTACATACTTGTTTAGAGTATGAAGAACAGCTTGAAAGAACATGACTTCCTAAGGGAGATCTAGTTAAACAGACGAACATGTTCGCCCTCTTAAAGCTTGTACACGACATGAATAATTGAATGATAGTGTATGAGCGGAAGGGAAATGTCCCTAGACTTACTCCTAGGGCCTCAACTTCTTCTTCAACACCCTTTATGAATCCTAATGAAAATAAATTTCAACCTAAAGGTATCATGCCTCACAGTTGGTGTAACTTTTGCGAGGAACACCATGAGGAAAGTAC
>CBVK0102304440.1:0-10915 GCA_900067695.1 Picea abies | reverse complement strand
GTTATCTCTTTCTGTTATTTTCTGCACACACACATATAAATACATCTAAAAGGTAGATCAACAAAGTGTTTGACGAAATACCTCACTCAGAAAAAGTTTTAAAAAGACACCAAAACAATGATGATCCTTGCATATTGGCTTGGGATCATTACAAATATCCACTTCAAGTGTGAAAAGGAAGTATATAAAGTAGGGTGCCCAAGCTAATAACTTTAATTTGGATAAATTAGATTAATTTAACCTTTGAATAGTTAAACTAACCTCAACATGTGTGTGCCAAGATTAGTGCTCAAACCCTGAGAGTTTTCACGAGTTGTAGCATATTTTTAACATGGGTATGATATCTATTCAACAAAAAAAATGATGCGGGCATTGGCACAACTCTTCCCCTTGTGCACGACGATTAGTGCTTAACCCTGGCCGAATGCGACCTCCATGCGTGGCGAGCCTGCTACCCAATCTCCTTCGCCCTCAATGGAATCGACCATGTCTCTCTTTGTGGGAGCCCCATGCGTAGGGGATTTTCCCTTCTGCTCGGGGTCCAACCCAGTCTCTGCTTTGAAATTTGGGGCCACTTTCCGTGAGGTTATTCAATAGATCTCTTCTCTCCCTTTGTCGTCTCTTCTAGTTCAGGAAGCCCCTCCCCTTTTCATTCCTATGGGTCAAGATGACGAGGAGTAAGAATACTACATATCCATAATTTTGGTTTGTCATTTCAATGATTTCTGGCCAAAGTTAGTAGATCTCAACAGTTGGATCTCAACCATCTAGATTCCTATTATGCAATAGCAAGATTTCATTGATCCCTGCGCTAAAGGTTTCTTCATTGTTGAGTTCAACATTGAGGAAGATCGTGATCTGATTCTCATCCCAGGTCCGTGGTTTTGGGTCAACTTAGGTTTGTGCATGAAACCCTGGACTCCTTCTTTCAATCCAACTACTGACATTCTCTCCTCAGATCCTATTTGGGTGAGGATTCCCAACCTCCCTTTGCATTTCTGGGGCTTACCCTCGCTTGAAACCATTGGTTTTCATTTGGGAAAGTTCCACTTTGAAATTCGTGAAACTTCAAGGCACATCACCTCCACCTTTGCATGCATCTGCATGAAAATGGACTTCAGTAAAGGATTCCCAGCCGAACTTATTCTTACTGGTAAAAAATATTCTTGGTCTCGTAAACTAGACTATGAGAGAATTTCCTTACATTGCAGATCTTGTTTTGAAATGGGACATCTTGCAGCCCATTGTCCCAAAGGGCCCAAGAAGAACCGAAAGCCTCGAAAATCCACTTGGTGGGTGGGATCAAATGATGACCATCAAGTTATTTCTAAGCCCCCTAAATCCAGCGAAAAGATGTTGCCAACTACGTATCAGAAGTCAACGAAAGAGGTGTCTTCCTATCAGGTTTTAGATGAGGGAGCTCAACTATCATCTAGCTCAAAAGATTTGACTGATGATACTGGGGTGTTGTATGAAGAAAAAGAAGAAGCTCCAGATCAAAACAATCCAGAAAATCCATGTATCACAAGTACCTCAACAAATGCAAATGAAGGTTGGATAGTTGTAAGAAATAAGAAGGCATCACATGCCACATCTCAACCAATGATAACAGGAAGTTAGGCCCGTAATTAAACCAATTTGGCGAACTCTTCCCCAACATGTTAACCCTTAGATGACTTGTAATTTTTTTTATTTTATATTATCATCGTTTGTATCCATTTTTACATGGAAACTTAGAAGTTCTTTTTGGATCATATTTAAGTTCTCTGTTAGGATACATCCTTCTTACCAGTTAGCATTCTGGACTCGGTTCATAGAATCAAATTTTCCACCTCTTTGTAATGTGCTATAACACAACTCTCGTTTTTAATATTAATGTGCTAATTTTCCTCCTCCCAATTAATCACCAACAAATTAAATCAGCATGAACATGTGTGCTAGTGATGGGTTCACTTTAATAAAGTGTTGTACCATGTAAATAAAATACATTCTCCTTAGAAAAACTCTTGCATGATAACAATAAAAAATAAGGTCCAACCTAAAGTACACCACCATCAATGGATTGTTGTATCAAAAACACCTTCTAATCTTAGGAAAAGATTAGATTACCATAAAATCATAATGTATTACCCCATCTCTAACTCAAACTTGTTGATGATTATAGCTACGTGAGACATCCTAGCGCATCACCCCTACCTCAGTAGGTTCTGCACGACCTCCCAGTCTAGGATCGTTCTTAATCTTCCCCTTGAGTCGAATTGATTCTTTGATTTCCCGCGGAAATATCCAACACACACTAGTGTGTATCCACAGGTCCTTATGAGTTACACCTGTGAAAACAAGCACTAAGCACCAACTCTCACCTAGGTGATCGCTGATATGACCACAACCTTCAATTGAAAGAGTGTTTCGGGTTTTGCGACTTCGCGATCCCAGATGTGAGTCCTTCTATCTCTTCAATCCTCGAACCCCCGAAAAGGCTAATGGGTCCTTGACTCCTCCCTTTGACTTTTCCCTAATGTGACCTCCGACTAAAACCTGGGGCCCAATCTTTCAGCACCCGAGATTTCGTGTATCGACGAGATGCTATGAAAGAACTTCCTCCTCCCGATAACCTAAACCATGGTATATCTCGCCGCAAATCAACGGTTCTCAACTCCCGCGATCTGACGGTCCTGATTTGATCGGGACTTCACGAATCAGGAGTTTGAAACTCTCGACTCCGAGTCACAACCTTCTTTACTTCCTGAATTCCGAAAAAGTGAAATTCAACCATGAGATCAATGACCCTCGTTGATCCGAATCCAATGGTCTCTATTCCTCCTGAGCTTGTGAGTGATGAAAAACACTCGGCCTTGATCTTCTTGCTAGTCAACTGGATCCAACGGTCCTTGGAAAATCAGTACTTCTCCTCGAAGTATTTCCACCATCCACTTAGATTTCTAAAAGATTCCTTCGCCAAACACTCCGGCGTCAAACCTTCTGATCTTTCACTTGCAAACTCGATGATTTCTAAGGGATCCTTGCACGCACTCCTTGCGGGATTCACAAATAACCTCTGGTTATTTGACCCTTCGACTCTGTGCACTTCTTTGCAACAACAGTCCTTCAAAATTCCTCTTTAGTTGGTAGAGCCTAAGGCTTCCACTCACCTGTGCACACATTGCAAGGCTTTGTGCTACACCTACACTTCTGTTGAAGTGAGAGCAACGATATCCCTCCTGAGCTTTCCGAGATAAAACTAAGAACTTCGCCAACACACGCCTTGCGGACATTCACTGCACTCTTTGCATGAAGTCTCAGGACAAGAAACAATTGAAACTCATACTTCTCTCCTCACAAAATTCACACATTCAACATGAAATCATGAGCATACACATCGTATTGAAATAAATGCATAACAGAGAAACAAAACAACTGTAAACATACCATTCAACAGATGTAAACAATAAGCATAATAACACCATGAACGTGAGTCAAAGATTTATTATATTAACTCAAGTATTCCTGTACATGGGTTCTTCTCTGTGTTCTTTCTCTCTACAACTCTACAACTTACAATGTTCTTCATAATACAATGATGCAAGCAAGGGCGTATTTTACAAGTTTTTTCCCCTCCTACAACTCTAAGCTATCTAATCAAAAGTAAAAGCTACCTACTTTACATTTAATACAAATAAATGCCTCCATATCTGATAGATGAGAGAAAATGCTCAAGATCTATTTACAATCTCCAAAAAATTTAAGGGAAATTACATCCCCCAACTATTACATTAAAGTTTCTTCATTCAAATTCAAAACACCCTCAAAATATGCGCTAGTGCAATTCCAACTGTCTTCTTCCTTCGTGCTTGCTTTGCTAGTTGCTTACGATGCTCCTGCATAATACTCCCTTGGTTATTCTACAATGTCTGTCCATGTCTTTGGATATTTGCTTCACTCTCCCAACTGGCATCTTCAATCGGGTGTCCTTCCATTTGAACAAATATTCAAAGTATGTTTTCCTTCGGGTCTTCTTTCTGACTCTTTGATCAATTATCTTTTCCGTCTGTGGCGTTTCAGCTACAAGTAATTGTTTAACACATTGAACTTCCTTCTGATCCTCTAATCTCTCTGATTCATCTTCTCGGCAAGGATACAGATCTGTTATGTTGAATATGGGCTATATTCCTACCCCATCTGGTAATTCAATCTCATAAGCGTTTTCTTCAAACTTTCTTATGATCTTACACGACCCAGTTTTCTTCATTTTCAACTTATTGTATGTTCCCCTTGGGAACCTTTATTTCCTGAGATGTGCCAGAACCAAATCACCCACTTCAAATTGAAGTTCTCTCCTATGCTAATTTGTTATGAGCTTGTATTCCTGGTTGGAATTCTCTAATCGCTCTCTAACTTTACGATGGAGCTCTTGCATCTCTGCTGCAAAATCCTCTGCGCTAGCACTCCTGAATTCACTCTGCTCTAAGTCCCTCATCTCAGATACTCCTCTTGGCTTCATTCCATACATTATCTGGAATGGGCTCTGCCCTGTACTCCTATTTGGTGAATTGTTATATGAAAATTCCGCTTATGGCTGAATCTGATCCCACTGACTGCGATGTTCGGATACAAAACTTCTCAACAAATCTCCCAAACTTCGGTTTACTACCTCAGTCTGTCCATCCTTCTGAGGATGATATGTTGAGCTAAAAGATAAATTATTCCCCAACTTATTCCATAATGTTCTCCAGAAATGACCAATAAACTTTGTATACCTATCCGATACAATACTCTTGGGTAAGCTGTGAAGTCTAACAACTTATTTGAAAAATAGATTGGAAACATGTGTCGTGTCACTGGTCTTCTGACATGGAATGAAATGTTCCATTTTTGAAAATTTATCAACTACCACAAATATTGAATCACAACCTCTCTATTTCCTCGACATTCCTAACACAAAATCCATGCTCACCACGTCCCATGGCCTCTCTGGTATTGGCAATGGCTGATACAACCCTGTATTCTGTCTTTTTCCCTTCGTGTGCTGGCAAATTCTACACCTGTTCATGAATTTCTTGACATCTATCCTCATCCCTAGCGAATAGTATGACCCATTCAGTTGTGCAAATGTCTTGTCATGGCCGAAGTGTCCAACCAATCCTCCACTATGATTTTTCTTCAGAATATTCTCCCACATAGAACTCTTCGGAATACATAACTGATTTCCTCGGAACAATAGACCATCCTGAATCAAATATTCAGTCCATTGGCTTTTGTCTCTAAGAAATGTATTCTCACATGCTTCATAAGCCTCTTTAAAATCTGAATCATCCCTGTACATCTCCTTGAGGTTATCAAAACCTAAGGTCTTCACCTTGAACACCTGCAGAATCAAACATTTCCTGCTCAAAGCATCAACAAATTTGTTAGCAGTTCCAGAAATGTTCTTTATAACAAAAGTAAAATTTTTCATGTATTCAACCCATTTTGCATGCTTCTGGTTCAATTTTTCTTGTCGAGTTATGAATTGTAAAGCATGGTTGTTTTTGTACAAGACAATCTCCTTCGGGACCAAGTAATACCTCCACTTCTTCAACGCTTGTATGACTGCGTAAAATTATTTTTCATACATGGAATATTTCATCTTAGCCTGATTCAACTTCTCACTGAAGTATGCAATTGTCCTATTGTCTTGACTCAAGACTGCTCCAATCACAAATCCACTTGCGTCACATCTGACTTGGAATATTTTGTTGAAATCTAGCAAAACCATAACTGGCTGTCCAGTTATCTTCTCCTTCAACAACCTGTAACTCTTCTCTGCTTCCTCTGTCCAATGAAAAGATTTATGTCTTTTCTTGACTGTGTCCATCATCGATGCACATATCCCGCTAAAATTCCTGATGAATTTCCTGTAAAAACCAACCAATCCATGGAAGCTTTTGACTTCAAAGATGTTCCTGGACAACGACCAATCCTTGATCACTTTTACCTTTTCAGGATCCATTTTCAACTCATTAGAAGAGATCACGAACCCCAAATAAATGAGTTATGTTTTCATGAAAGATGATTTCTTCAAATTTATCAACAATTTCTCTTGCCACAACTTCCTCATTACGGCAGTTAAATGCTTCAGATGCTCTTCCTTAGTCTTGCTGAAGATCAGTATATCATCAAGATACATGATTACAAACTTTCTGATGAAATCTTTCAAGACTTTGTTCATCAGTCTCATAAAAGTACTGGGTGCATTTGTCAAGCCAAATGGCATGACAAGCCATTCATACAACCCTTCATTTGTCTTGAATGGTGTCTTCCATTCATCGCCTTCTCTCATTCAAATATGATGATATCCACTTTTCAAATCTATTTTTGAAAAAAACTCTAGTCCACTCAAGAAATCCATCGAGTCATCCATCCCGGGTAAAGGAAATCTATACCTGATGGTGATTTTGTTTATGGCTCTCGAGTCTGTACACATTCTCCATCCACCATCCTTCTTCGGACTTAACACTGTAGGTACAAAGCATGGACTCAAACTTTCTCTAACCAACCCTTTATCCATCAAATCCTGAACTTGCTTCTTAACCTCTTCATTCTCCTACATCGTCAATCTGTACACTGCTTTTTTTGGTAAACTTGCTCCAGGTATAAGATCAATTTGATGACTTATGCTCTTGATGGGTGGCAACGAACAAGGTAATTCACCCACTACTATGTCAACAAATTCCTCCAACAGTTCCTGAATTTCCTCAGGTAGATCATATATCTTGGTACTGGTTAAGTTGACTCTAGGTTTTCTCACCACCACAAATTACGTGTCTTCTTATTTCTTAACTTCATCAAGAAGTTCCTTCCCACTCATGAAAAGTATAGTATTGCTGGCTTCTGATTTTACCTCGTTTTTAATTGGCAGAAACATGTGTGTCCTACCATTCTTCTCCAATGTGTAGGTGTTCTTTCTCCCATCATGAACAACATTTATGTCATATTTCCACGATATCCCCAACAAAATATGACAAACATCCATGGGAATAACATCACATAAAATTTCATCCTTATATCCCCCTATTTTAAATTCAACTAAACATTGTTTAGTGACAGTTACCTGATGCCCCTTTTGTAACCACAAGACTTTGTATGGGCTCAAATGTGCAACAGTCTCCAATTCCAGCTTCTCCACCATTTCTGTGGATACTAGATTATCTGTTCTTCCAATTTCAACTATCACCTTGCATACCCTATCCTTGGTCTTGTAAGAAGTTTGAAACAAACTGTTCCTCTGGACTAGATTTTTTGCTTCCTTCTCTGGCTTCAAGAGAATTTTCCTCATCATGAGGGATCTTCTGCCTTCTGTGTCTTCTGTCTCAACATTTCGCTTCTGCACCTATGAAATGTGAGCTTCTCCTCCTCCATCTCTCTTTTTATCGGGAGATTCAAAACATTTATGTCCGATCTTTCCACAGGAAAAACATTTTATTTCTCCTCCTCTACCTCTTCCTCTTCCTCTAGCTCGCGGAAAAGTATTTCTGTCGGCATATTGTCCTCCCTGTGAACTTCCTCCTTTTTCAGGATAAGTATGAGGTTTATTTCCCTCATCCTTGGGCTTCTGAGTCTTGTCATGGGAAACTGATTTTCCTCTGCTCTGAATTCTGGCTCAGCCTCTTTGACCTTGCTTTCGGGCCAATTTCTCTCCATCCTTCAGGGCCATTTTATAAAAATCTTCTACATTCCTTATCGTCATCATGCTCTTCTCATCCTCAATGTCATATCTCAGACCATTCATGTATCTGGAAACCTTTTCATCATCACTTTCTTGATGACCTGATCTAATGTTTATCCTGTAGAACTCTTCAATGTACTCCTTCATTGTCATTCCTTTTTGTCTCAAGTTTTGCATTCTTCGAAACAAATTGATATGGTAGTCTCTAAGTATAAACTTGGATTTCATTTTTGCAACCATTATATACCATATTTTTATTCTTTGCTTGCCTTTGCAACGCCTGTCAGCCTGCAATTCATCCCACCACAGTGCTGCATGACCCTTCTATCTAGTGACAACTTGTTTCACTTTCTTATCTTCCTCAACATCCTCATAGTCTAAGTATTTATCCAGAGCTCTATACCAATCTAGCATCTCTTCAACGTCTAAGTTGTCTTCATACATCAGAATGTCCATTTTTTCTCTGGCTCTGATTCTTGCAACATATCTGAATAGACGTTCTTCTGCAGCGTCTTCGGCTACAACTTCTTCTTCAACTCCAACCTCATTTTCTCTTTCGGCTTCACTGAAATCTCCAACATCAACTGTCTGCCTCTGTGCTGTCTCCATAGCATCTAATCGAGCACAAATTTCTTTCATTTTCCTTTCCACGACTGTATTGGGCATAGATCTTTCTCTCCTTCTGGACGACATTGCTTCAAATCTGTTCATGTAGAATTTGAATCTCAACTATCCCCCTGTCTCTTCTTGCCTACATAAACAAATATGGTAGGCTATGATACCACTCTGGCGCAACACCCCTACCTCAGCAGGTTCTGCATGACCTCCCGGTCTAGGATCATTCTTAATCTTCCCCTTAAGTTGAATTGCTTCTTTAATTTCCCGCAGAAATCTCCAACACACGCTAGTGTGTATCCACAGGTCCTTATGAGTTATGACTATGAAAACAAGCACTAAGCACCAACTCTCACCCACATGATCACTGATATGACCACAACCTTCACTCGTAAGAGTTTTTTGGGTTTCATGACTTCATGATCCCAGATGTGAGTCCTTCTATCTCTTCAATCCCCGAAACCACGAAAAGGCTAACGGGTCTTTGACTCCTCCCTTTGACTTTTCCCTGATGTGACCTCCGATTAAAACCTGGGGCCCAATATTTTGGTACCCAAGATTTCACGTATCGGCAAGATTCTATGCAACAAATACCTCCTCCCGATAACTGAAACCATGGTATATCCTGCCACAAATCAACGGTTCTCAACTCCCGCGATCTGACGGTCCTGATTCGATCGGGACTTCACGAATCGGGAGTTTGAAACTATTGACTTCGAGTCATAGCCTTCTTTACTTCCTGAATTCCGAAACAATGAAATTCAACCACGATATCAACGACCCTCATTGATTTGAATCCAACGGTCTCTATTCCTCTTGAGCTTGTGAGTGCTGAAAAACACTAAGCCTTGATCTTCTCGCTATTCAACTGGATCCAACGGTCTTTGGCAAATCGATACTTATCCTTGAAGTGTTTCCACTGTCCACTCATATTTCTGAAAGACTCCTCCACCAAACACTCTGGCGTCAAACCTTCTGATCTTTCACTTGCAAACTCGAGGATTTCTAAGGGATCCTTGCATGCACTACTTGCGACATTCACAAATAACCTCTGGTTATTTGACCCTTCGACTTTGTTCACTTCTTTGCAACAACAGTCCTTCAAACTTCCTCTTTAGTTGGTAAATCCTAACGCTTCCACTCACCTATGCACACCTTGCAAGGCTCTGTGATACACCTGAACTTCTACTGAAGTGAGAAAAACAGTATCCCTCCTGATCTTTCTGAGATAAAACTCAGAACTTCGTCAACGCATGCCTTGCAAACATTCACTGCACTCTTTGTAGGAATTCTCAGGATGAGAAACAATTGAAACTCATACTTCTCTTCTCACAAACTTCATACGTTCAACATGAAATCACGAGCATACACATCATATTGAAATACATGCATAACAGAGAAACAAAACAACTGTAAACATACCATTCAACAGATGTAAACGGTAAGCATAATAACACCATGAATGTGAGTCAAATATTTATTATATTAACTCAAGTATTCCTATACACGGGTTCTTCTCTGTGTTCTTGCTCTCTACAACTCTACAACTTACAATGTTCTTCATAATACAATGATACAAGTGAGGGCGTCTTTTATGAGTTTTTTTCCCTCCTACAGCTCTAAGATATCTAATTAAAAGTAAAAGCTACCTCCTTTACATTCAATACAAATAAATGCCTCCATATCCGATAGATGAGAGCAACGCTCAAGATCTATTTACAATCTCCAAGACATTTAAGGGCAATTACGTCCCCCAACTATTACATTAAAGTTTCTTTATCCAAATTCAAAACACCCTCAAAATATGCGCTGGTGCAATTTCAGCTGTCTTCTGCCTTCGTGCTTGCTTTTCTAGCTGCTTACAATGCTCCTGCATCACATCCTCTAGGACAAAGACCTGAGAGAAATCCCTTGAGTTGGGTTGTGGTTCCTATCTGAGACAGAAATGGAATGTTGTGCTGGCCTCCTCCTTACAGAGAGTTGAGAAGAAATCCATATGATTCTCCTGTGTAATGCAGTGAGAAAGAAGATCTGCTGAGTTGGGTGTGCCTGTGGTTGAGCACAGGTGAATGTGTGAATTCCCATGAGCTGGGTGCATCATTATGAGACAGAGATGAAACGATGTATTAGCCTCCTCTGAGCAGAGAGTTGAGATGATGAACTCCATATGAATCTCCTATGTAATGCAGTAGGAAAGAAGGTTTATTGAGTTTAATGTGCCTGCAGATGAGCATAGGTGAACGTGATCCTACTGGCTAAGCACTAGCGAGTGTGGTTCTTCTGTGAGACATAGTGAGATAGAGATTTGGACATCCCTGCGGATGTTCCCCTAGTGGTTGAGAACTAGTGGGTGTATGATATCCCTTGCTATATTGTTCAAGAGTCAGACTTACCTGTAACCCTATTTGTAATGTAAAGGGTATAGGTCGGCCCCACCTTAATGTAAAAGATAATTAAATATAAAAAATAATTAATGTAAATGATAATTAATATGGTAATTATTAACTATATTTTAAGTTATTGAGGTTGGCCCTATTGTGCCAATAGACACATCATTTGATGTGACAAGTCTTATATAAATAAAGGTGAATCCCC
>CBVK0102304427.1:0-13530 GCA_900067695.1 Picea abies | reverse complement strand
TGCTGAACCGCTCTTCCGATCTCACGGCCTACCCCAAAGGATGTTTCAGACATCAAATCCTTTATGGGATTAGCAGGATACTATAGGATATTTATAAAAGGATTTTCCAAGATTGGTTGTCCAATCACCACCCTCCAAAAGAAGGGGACAAAATTCCTGTGGACACAGAAATGTGAAGAAATATTTCAAACCCTGAAACATCTACTGACCCATGCACTCGTGCTGAAGATCACCAATCCAGAAGCTGACTTCCTCGTCTGCACAGATGCTTGTAAGGAAGGGCTCGGAGGAGTCCTTATGCAGGAAGGAAGTGTGATTTTCTATGAAGCTCAAAAATTGAACGAGCATGAAGTCAATTGTGCGACCCATGATCTAGATCTGGTTGCCATAGTGCATGCCTTGAAAATGTGGGGGCATTACCTCCTGGGAAGAAAGTTTGTGCTTATGACAGATCACTGTGGATTGTTGTACATGTTTGATCAACCAAATCTCAATGCTAGACAAGCTAGGTGGATGGCCCTCCCAAGCGAGTTTTATTTAGAAATCATACACATTAAAGGAAAGGAAAATAGGGTGGCCGATGCCCTTTGCAGAAGTATGAAAAAAATTCACCTGACAGCGGTGAGCACCTATGAGATAGATGTCAAGGAAAGAATCAGAAATGCACAAGAAACAAATCCCTTCGTCCAGACCATGACCATGTACCTACAGCAAGAACCCACCGGAGTAAAATATGAAGGCTACCAGATGACCGAAGGAGGTCTGCTCACTTAAGGAGGTCTGCTCACTTACAAAAACATTATTTATATTCCAAATTGTGATGACTTGAAGAGGTTCATACTAGATGAACTACATAAAAGACCCTATTATGGTCATCTAGGATACCAGAAGATGATCATAGGCACTAGGAGACAATTCTATTGGCCTGGAATAAAGAAAGACATAGCCGAGTACTTGGCCAAATGCATAGAGTGCCAGCAGGTTAAAGCAAAACACTGACACCCAGCAGGATTATTACAACCTCTACCAATCCCGGAATGGAAATGGGAAACCATCTCCATGGATTTCATCACCGGATTACCAACATTGACCAAACAAAACGATGCCATTATGGTAGTGGTGGATAAATTGAGCAAGTCTTCCCATTTCATCCCTATCAAATCCACTTGCAAATAAATCGATATTTCCCAGGTATTCATGCAGGAGATATTAAGACTGCATGGTATTGCGAAAGAGATCGTGTCTGACAGAGACACAAAATTTACTTCTAACTTTTGGAAATCACATATGGCTGGCTTAAAAACCAAATTGCTATTTAGCACCACCTATCACCCTCAAACCGACGGACAAACAGCAAGAGTGAACCAAATACTTGAAGACATGCTAAGAATGCATGTAATGCACCAACCCAGGAAGTGGGAAGACTACCCGCCTCTAGTAGAATTCGCCTACAACAACAGCTACCAAGCATCCTTAAAGATGAGTCCCTTCAAAGTCCTCTATGGTAGACTGTGTAACACTCCAGTCAGCTGGAGTAATCCCATAAACAAGATTTCTTTTGGACCCGACATGTTGAAAGAAATGGAACAACAAGTGACTTAGATAAAACAAAACCTGAAGGTTGCTCAGAACCGATAGAAAAGTTATGCCGACCAAAAGAGAACTCGAAGAGAGTTCAAAGCAAGAGATCATGTATATCTCAGAGTTAGGCCCAGGAAAATTTCCCAGAAAATGGGAGCTTGTGCCAAGTTTTCACCTCAGTATTGTGGACCCTTTGAGGTTCTAGATAGAGGGGGACATGTGGCCTATAGGCTAGCACTTCCTCCCACAGTCAAAGCACATAATGTTTTCCATGTCTCATTATTGAAGAAATATGTACATGATGCTAACCATATAATTGATTGGTCTGTGATCCAGGTGGAACCGAAGGGAGAATTTCTACCAGAACCTCAATGCATACTGGACAGAAAGGAAACCCCACTCTAGAACCGAACCATTTCACAGGTCAAAGTGCAGTGGAAACATTTTGGCCCAAATGAGGCTACATGGGAAATAGAGGATGCCATGAAACGTGCATATCCGATTTTTTTTACACCTGTACATGCATGCCAAGTTGATAGATAGAACATTGAGGATGATGTTCCTTTAAGGGGGAGGGAATTGTCACACCCTGTTTCCCCCAGTCTGTAAAAAAACTATACTAGCCAAGTATTGTGGCAAACTCGGAAATGTGAATGTGTGATGTGAATGGACCTTGTGAAAAAGGTCAATGAATGTGAATGATATTATAATATACATTGCAGGACTGCTGAGAGGGGGATGTGCTAAAAAAGACACCACGATGGATGAAGAAAGGTAGTGGAAGGAACCTAGAATGGTGGCGTTAACTTCCACCGAAACCAATGCCATATTTGGACTTCACTGGCCCAGAGAACCAAGAGTAGCTCGTTGGCCCCGAATTAAATGACTTGCCAGGTTGGTAGGTAAAGGGATCCTCATGAGTAATGAGGGATGGGGGTGAACCACCCATCTATAAAGTCCTCAGACTTGACCACCACGAGGAAGATCATGCCACATGCAACCTCGTCAAAAGGAGAAAAGGCAGGAAGAGTGTGGGATCAGGGGGCAGGTGCGAGGGAAAGAGGAAGAGGAGAAATCTGGAAAAATATAGAGTGAGTGATAGTAGAGAAGAAGGAGAGTAACCTTCGTTCTCAGTCACTGAAAAACAGAGACGCAGTCTCACAGCATCGTGGTATTAGCTCGGGTGTGGCTAGTGGTAAATCCGTTGGGAGTCGCTGAGCCTACGGTTGGGTGGAAACGAGCACCCCTCTCAGTGGTTACATCAAACCTGGTGTTTTTCTGATAAGTGTTATATATTTTATCTTGAATTGAATAATCTGACATGTATGCTCAAGGTTGTGAAATTATGAATGGTTTCTGTATAATAATGTCTATGTGGTGGATTATGATCGGAAATAGTGGTTACTTGTGTATAAATAGAATGAATCCACATGACTCACGTTTATATATATATATATATGTATCCATTGAACTAACTTAGTTTTTCAAGTCTGTGTTCAGGAAATTTATTCCCTTATTTGCCTCAGGTAATGTCCCAGATAGACCTTCCACAAGGGCACCCTTTTTGGGAAAGTCCCCTCACTTTCTAGAGCTGGGGTAAACCCCCGGTATAAGACTGTCGTCTTAATACGCCCTCGAGACGGCTCACTATCCATTCATAGGAGTTAATATCTCGGAGACCTCTGGAGACCTTCCAGTCGGGCTTTCAAATCTAGCGAACCTTACCAAGAACTTGAAAGAGGACATGATAGTGTACGTTTTAGAAATCCGGCAAGAGAGAGAGAGAGTGGTTATCATAAGTTATGATGTTTCAGTGTTTCGACACCCAGTGTATCCAAGTGTGAGTCCTCACGTACTCGCAAGTCCTGAAACCCCGATTTGCAAGATCTCAAAATGGTAGTGTGTGGTTAAGTCTTAATTAACGGACGAAATCCTTTCGGAGGATCCAAGGTCTGTAATGACCGTAATTTTTGAGGGAGAGACGTAGGCATTAATGCCACAACCCTTTTTACCCTTGCAAGAAATGAAGAAATCGGGACCGTAGACCCCATGACCCATGGAAGTACCTGGACCGTCCATCTATAGAGTACACATGGCTGCTGGTAAGCGCTTTGATGTTTCGACACCCGGGAAACCAAAGGGCAAGAACCCTTGTCTTCACGAGTCATGAAATCCGGATCATCGAAACCCTGAAATGGCGTGAGGTGTGAATGAGGTTAAGGAAAGCTAGGATTTGATCATGACTGTTGATCATCCTGAAATGATCACGACCATTGATCTTGGCTAAAGGTTTCCGCCATCCATCAGAGGGACACGTGGTTGTCGGTTGATGTTTCGACATCCTAGAAACTAGACGGCTAGAAAACCTTGCCCCCTCAAATCACGAAATCCTGATACGCGCTGTAGTGGAGAGAAGAAGTCCCGAAATAATTTGGAATGTCCTTCAGAGGAGAGGCATGGTGAACTATCAGAGTTTCAGGAAAAGTCCCGAAATCCCGTGGACCGTTGGATCCACCCTCTTAAGAGCCGTCGATCTCTTACATGAATTTGCATAACGAAATTCGGAGATTTGACTGACAAGGAGTCTTGGAGTCATTGAATTTCGAACTACTGAGTACCAAGACCCTAAAAGGATCGATACTGTTGGATCAGAGGAGGCTTAAGACCATCGATCTCCCTTTGGAGGGAAACTTTGGAGACCTCGAAATTTTCGGGGATTTGAATGGGGAAAGGTAGAAGTCATGCATCGCAATTCCCCGAATCATGAAAAGACGATAAGAACTTGGTGGATTAAGCGCGTGGACATAGAATAGGGTCATGTGGAAAATACCCCAAGAGGGAAACTTGCCACTCGCTAGCCTTGTCGGGGTTCGACGTTTCACTGTTTTGAGCTTCGGGGTTTGCAGAGTCGAAAGACTCAACATTATGGTAGCACTGAGTCGCGAAGTGAGAAAAGATGCTGTAATGGTCTAGCCTGTAGTCATGACCCATGATCACATGGAAGTGGACATATGAGGAACTATCCTGCACTAAGCCCCGTAGGATTTCGGGGATTCTGTCCCTCGAGAAAAGGCCAAAAAAAAAATTACTATGCCGTAGCGTGTATGTGACATATACATTTCTCTGTGACTGTAATGACTACAACTGGTACTTCATCTTTATGATATTTGAGCAATAGTTTGTAGGTCAATACCTACATCACAAACCTAAAATTTGTATCATTGATTGTTTTAACATTCAGGCCCATCTGTCCTTTGAATGTGTCAATTTTTTCTTTCATTGACTCGGAGAGGGCTCACTCTCCCATCTTGTTGAACAAGAGTCCCAGTTCTTCTCCTGCTTTGGAAAAGCCTGTAATATGTGAAATCAACACAATATCAATTTATACTAGGGGATCAATCTAGAGTTTCCCCCCATGAACATAGATTAGTAACACCTTTACGTAGGAATTAATTTATGTACTCCATCCGAAATTTAGAATTTATAACAAGTTTAATATTCCTACTTTCTCCAATCCCGACACCCATTTCTTTGGATCTACTAGGATTTCTCATGTTCTTGGGATGATCTTAGTGTGTAAATACTGATCCCTGGTGAACTCAAGGAATTTGTTTGAATCCATGATATCATGTTCCATAAACTTAAGGTTGGAAATATTCTCAAGCATATATTTGTCACTACTTACACCAACTAGAATGGGTGATATCGACAATGGGTACTTTCCATTGGCTGGTACATTTATTGGTGGGGCATCTTCCATCCTTGGTGGTAAGTATTCCCTATGAAAACCTACCTATGGCATTGAATTTGAAGCTTTGACTACCTCCTCGACCTCTAGTGATGCTACTTGATGCTTCACTTGTTTTTTCATTGCTGCAGATGAACCTCCAACTCTCGGAGGTGCCATTCTACTTCTGTGATAGACTCCTGGATTAGCTCTATGTCACTTTGCGGGTCACTGTAGCTTGGATCTGGTATCTTGTCTTTGTTCTCCAATTCATTTTGGTTCACTCTATTCTCTCCTACTCAATTGCAACAATGAATTAAACTTAATGACTTCCTACATTTTTTTTTTCTTTCATGCCAACTCTACCTGCCTCATATTGACTTAACTACCTTGTCCAATCCATCACCATGGTTGATAATTTTTGAACTAAATGCTCATTTATTACCAAATCCGTCGTTTTATTTTCCCCTTGTACTGTTGATCTATAGTGATTTTCGACAACTTTTACCCTTTAATACTTATACAATGCTTTTATGACTTCTCACTCCCACTTCATAACCATCGTTTTCTTGCTTTAATTTTTTTAATGGTCTTGCCATTAACAAACTACACACTGGTTCTTTGTTGTTTTATCTGTGTACTTCGTAGTCTGTCTCGTCTATGTATTGTCGCTCAACTTGGTGCAATGTTAATATGATGTGTGATGACTATTCATTATGCATGATTTCTTATGCCTTGGTACTTGAACACTCTTTTTCTTTTTCCTATATCTACTTTTTATTTGATTTTCTTCCCTTTTATACTCTTTTGTTTGTTTTTCCTTATTTTTCTTTCTTTCTATGGTACAACTACTATAATACATGTGTTCTGGCATAACCCATATTATTACACACAATGCCGACTGTCTCTATAGATTTTTAGCCAAATTCCATTCACCATTCCTTCAAAGACTTCTCCATTCAAGGTTTCCAACCATGTAGCACCTGTCTTTGTTACTTGTTGAATCAAATATGGTCCTAACCAGTGCATTTTAAACTTTCCAGGATGATCCATAAAGTTAGTGTCATAAAGTAGTAGAAGATCTCCTACTTGAAAATTCTTTAGTTTAATGTGTCGACCATTTCAAGCCTTCTCTCTTGATTTATGAACCTGTTGATGGAATCCTATGATGAAAATCTATTCCTCAAGTTGTCCTAATTTTTCCAATATCTCCTCTATTGTGCTAGTTTTCGATAGCTCAATGAATGCTGCAATGCATAGGCTATGAAGAATAAACTCCATTGACATTACTACTTGTTTCCCATAGACCAACCTGAAAGGTGTCTGTCCTGTCAGATTATTACTTGTAGTCTTGCAAGACCATAATATTGCAGGAACTCTTAGGTCCCAATCATCTCTCCCTACATTGTAAATATTTTTCAAGGAATTCTCTAAGATATTATTAAAATATTCCATTTTTCCATTGTCCTCAAGGTGATATGGGGTACTCTTTTGGTAATGAATCTGGAAGTGCTCAGTCAATGCTGCAATTGTCTTGTTAAGAAAGTGTGTATTTTGATCACTAAGTAATATGTGTCGACATCCAAACCTTGTGAATAAATTCTTGAATAGAAACTATGCAACAATTTCCATGGTGCAATCTATAACTAGTGCTACTTCTGCCCACCTTGTCAAATACTCTGTCACAGTGATAATGTACCTTGCCCCTGATCTTGTTCCTTGTGGGTTGATTGGCCCCACAAAGTCTATGGACCATTTCGCAAATTATTGCAATGTAACCTATGGATTCAACAACATTTATTCCCCCTTAGATGGCTTTCCCACTCATTGGCAGACATCACATGACTGACAGTATTCCTTCACATCTTTGTGAAGTGTAGGCCACCAAATCCCTGCGCAAAAAATATTTTGTGAAGTTTCTCTCCCTGCATAATGTCTTCCTGCAATTCCATCATGCGCTTATTCAAGTATCCTCGGTATCTTGTGTTCCAACACACAACACCTCAATATTCCATCTGCACCCAACTTGTATAAATTCCCTGCAATCAAATGATAATCGGTTTCTTTGAATACTAGTTGTTTTTTATGTGGTACTATCATCTCTGCTCGAGCCATACCTATACTTAGAAACTATACAATGTTCGAGAAGTAATCATCCACCATCCTTACTGCAAAAAATTGTGCATCTGGGAAAATGTCATCTAAATTTCCTGCATCTTGTCCTAACAATATGTGCAACAGATGACCTGGTCCTGCATTCAGTTTCCCTGGTTTCACTACAACCTAAAATTTATATTCCTGAAATAATAATAGCCATTTTCATATTCTGTATACATATTAAAGTGAGACCCCAATAGATAATGCCTTAATTTATGTAGGGCATATACCATTGTCAATCCTTCTCATTCCATGGTTGTATAGTTATTCTATGCTATAAAATACTTCCTTCTTGCAAAAGAAATTGGGTGATCTATGTATCCTTCCCCTGGTTGGGATAATACTTCTCCCAATGCTATGGATGATGCATCTACATGTACATGGAACTCCTTGTTCGAATCCATAAAAATCAAAATTAGTGTAGTTACTAGTTTTCTTTCAAGGTGTCCAACCCCTTCTGAAAATCCTCATTCCATTGAAACCTTTCTTCCTTCTTCAGTAATTTTTCCATTTGTGTTGTGATATGCGCATATCCTTCGATAAATTTCCTATAATAACCTGTATGACCCAACATTTCCCTCAGATGTCTAACTGATGTAGGAGGTTATAAATCTAGAATGACTACGATCTTAGATGGATCTACTAATAGTCCCAATTCACACACTACATATCCTAACACTTCTTCCCATATTCCCGTCTCCCTGCACATCTCCAATTCTAAATACCAATTCTTCAAAATTGTGTCCAGTGTGTGTATAAATATGTATGTCCACTCTGTTTCCAGTACTAAACTCCATAAAGTCGTACACTATTCTACATGACCCGCTGGATGACTCTCCCCCATATATGTCTATACACTATTTTCTTCCACAGTGCCAAACCTTATTTGCATTAGTTTGATGCAATGTGGCTAGTCTTTCATTCCCTCTCTATGTGAAACCCACCACCTCGATGGAGTTGACTTTAACAGAACATCTAGTGCTAACAACCTTTTTTGTTTGAGTACCTGCAACTCCAATTCTTTTACAAACATGATTATATCAGTTAATCCATCATACATGGGTGGACCACATAGCTCTTTCCAATCCAGTGCAATGATCGGGTTATGCGATCACATCGTCTAATTGATACCTCATGCATACCTTATTTCCAATGCTCTAGAGATACTTCTGAGTCTGATGTGAAAAACATGATTCTCCTCTATCTCAACACACCATTCGGTGTGAGATTGACATAATCCTCCATCTGCATAGTCATGTTATATAAATTGTCAATGTCATTCCCTCTTGTTGTCTCTATGTATCATTTTGCTTCTGATGGGTCCAAGGGTCTAGTCAATTTCAAATCTCCAACCTCAAATATCATCTCCCTCCTTTTCAAGTTGATGATCAACTGGTTATCAAAATCCCATTCTAGTTCCATCAGTGATGAATATGGTTGGCTATCATCCACGATCTCAATGACTTCAAAGTTTTCCATGTTGTGTACCCCATCTATGTTCATAGGTACTCTTGTCAAATGCCTAATCGAGACTATTTTGTGCTGATTTTTTATCCTTAGTTGAACAAGAGACCATACTAAATTGGGTTTTCCCATCAAATCCCACGTCCTCTTAGGTAACACATTCACATCATACCCTAGGTCCAAGATAAAATTATCCACATCATACTCTCCAATCTACATACTGAATCTAAATTATTCATTGGTTCACTTCTTACACATTACCTGATTTACCATCCTTTGTGCAACAAGATTTTCCCTTCCTTTTTTTCAGTGATCATTCGTGTCATATAGTGCAATTAGTATAGTTTCATCCTTCATTAGCTATACACAACTCCTCGGGGATTATGTTAGCCTTCTTTCCTTTCCCATTGGCTTCTCTAGCATAGCATGATCTTATACATGATGTGTAGATGATATTGATGCTCCCCAATCCTTCCCAATTAATTATTTAATTTCTCTCTGATATGTCTCCTTATCGGACTGAGGATCAAATGATGGCATAGGAACTATTGACATCCTTACCCACTCTTATTTTATTTCTTTTTGAACTGTCTCCTTGTCTCAATGAGGATCAAAGGATGGAATATGAACGATTGACTTCATTACCCACTTCTCATTCTACTTTCCTTCTTTCATCATATCAACCCCTGTTCTAGCTCCTCTATGTGTAACAATTGCTACTCTTGGTCCATCATTGCCTCTCTCGGCTAATATCATTTGTATATTCTGATTCGGATTCTGATTTTGGTTTCCTATGGAATGCCACTTCACAACTAGTTAGGGATAGTCTTCTGTCGAGTGATCTAGTGCACTCCAATATGTGCATGTTGTACATGGATTATGGTAGTCACAAGCCAATTTCCCAGGTTGATTACAGTTATAACATATGATCGATCCTCTTCCTCTACCAAAATTCCCTCTACCTTGGCCTCTGCCAAAGTTTCCTATGTGCCCTTGATTGAAACCTCTTTTATTGTTATATTGTCAAGCCCTTTCTTCTGCTACAATATTCTCCTCCTAAATCCTATACATATCTGATGTGTTCTCCTTCATTAAGTCGAACATGTGACAATCCTTTTCTTCATGTCCCACTGATTTGAAAAATCTACATAACAGGTTATTTAGGGTGCTATGATATTTTTGTAGTAATGGACACTTTGTTGGGTGATGTCCCCATATCTTACATATCTTAGAATATCCTCCTACCGGTAATGGGTTCGTTATTGTTGTCACCAAATACTATGTGAATGTTGGGCATTCATTAGTGTGGTGGCCTTCAATCCCACATTTTGTAAACCATACTTGCTCACATTTCTCCTTTACCTTTTTTAGTTCTTCCAGTTTAATTGTAAACACAATTAAATGTGTTTGAACATGTTCCATTCCTCCACTATCTCCCACCGGAGATGATTCCAATTTCATTGCAATTTCCAATGCCTCGATCTACGACACAACCTTTTGTTTGATCAATGGTCTTTGAATGTGTGGTAGAATCGCTACAATAAACCATTCTTAATGTTTTTTATCTAGGATCTAGAAATTCAGTCCACCCATCACATCCTTAAATCTCTAGTCAAACTCCCATACCAACTATGTTTGTACCTTTTTAATCTCCTTCAGTTCTGTGATGTATTGGGACTCTGGATTTGGCTTCTTGAACTCCTTCAGTGGTGCTTTCTTAATCTCTAAAAATGTCCTCTCTTGTCCTATAGGCATGATGCTTTGTAGATTCATATACCATACTATCTCACACCTCTAACTGTTGTCGCTAAATGTGCAATCTTCACAGCTTCATCTTGTACGTTCTTTGTAGCCCAAATTTTTTCGTAGACAAACATATGCTTTTATGGATCCTCTAACCCACATCCCTCGAAATCATGAATTATAAGAGTATTATTTACCCCTTCCATGTTTATTTCGATAGTCCCTCCTCTTGGTGATGCTGGTTGACTTTGATTCTGACTCTGTGCACTACTTACACTACTATGACTACTACTATTCGGTCCTCGGCTAACTACAATTGATTTTGAAAAATATTCAACTGCTATTTTTTACTGTGGTGATACACACAGGGTAATGGATTTGACGCAGTATCCTATATGAGTAGGAATTACTGGTTCTTTTATTATTGGAATGGAATGAAACTCCTCTTCTTCTCCTCCTATGTATGGTACCTCCATGATTTAAACTAGTGCACAAGGTTCTCTCCCCTTTGGCTCACTGCACGAATCTCCTTTCTTAGCCCCAGTATTTTACCTCTTATACCTTGTTCCTCTTCACGACTCTCCAAATTCATATTCTTCCTCTCATATACCCTAATCATGCATCCTTAGTCCCTCCAAGTCTCTTTCATCCTCATGCTCTTAGACGATCCTCCTTTCATCCCTCGGTTCACCTATGTGTGTAAACCCTTTAGCAGTCAGATTCTATTATCACCATGTCATTTTCACACAATAACATCTTTATCCATGTACCTAATTATTTCAAGAACCTCCCACACAAACCTTTGAGAAATTTCCTTTCCACAACACTGTATGATTGAATACAATCTATGAAAATTATGTAATATAACCTCCTACTATGCTATCCAACCAAACATCAACTGCTCGAGTAGTTGGGTTACTTACAAAATTCAATTGTCTTGCCAATTCAGGAGTCCAATTCCTCAACATCATATCTTCCATTTTTCTCCACTAATATTTCTATCCTCTTAGTCAAAATAATTGGAAATTCATGAAAGAAAATTTCATTAATATCTATGAACACATACCATTGCATCAATTTATTTTTACTCATCCAAGGTTTTCTTTTCTCTTGTCAAGAAAACTCCCATTCCTTTATTTCCAATCATTATGAAATATCATTCTTAGTCGGCCTCCAAAACATTCCCTTAATCACAAAAGTCCTAGTCTCGACAATGGAACCATTTTGTTGGCACTCTTGTGTGTGGGTTGTAAGACCCTAGGTGTTGGTTGTGGAGCCTGATTATCTTCCTGATTTATAGGTTTGTTTCAGTCATGCTTGGATCCCATTTACTGAAACGGGGGTGTGGGGGGGATTTCCCCTCCAACATTTTCATCAGGAGGGTCTAGAGGGGGGGTGGCGACAATTAATGGAGCTCCCCCCTTGAGGGGGATTTGGCGGAAACACCCTTGAAAAAAAAAATTGGGAAAAAATTTCCTTGTAAAATAATGTAATTTCATAGTCAATATGAACCATTCATTATAAAGTCCCATATTTGAAGATAGAAGTTATGTTAGGGTTCTTCTCCCTAGAAGGAAAACCTCTTTTCATGAGGGAATTATATTGCGGCTGTGAATGTGTGCGCATATTTTATTCTGAGAGAGGAGACTGCGAGAGAAAGGAGAGAAACTTAAAACAGATGTGTTGTAGGTTGTATCCCTTCATTTTTCTAGACAATAATAAAGGAAGGACCTGGAAATTTCTCTAGTGGATGTAGCCTACACTGGGTGAACCACATATATCTGTGTCTCTATTGTATTATGTATATTTTGTGTTTTATTTACATGTTTTTTAAATTTATTTCTCTGTGATCCTTTTTTTCTAACAACCGGTATCAGAGTGAAAGGTAACTTGCAGGAAAAAAGGGCTCTTTATTTGAGTGGGAGAAATGGTGGAAGATGAAAATTTTAGGGTCGAGAAATTTAACGGCCAAAACTACCAGTTATGGAAGATGCAGATTGAAAATTAGTTATATCAGAAGGATCTATTCCTACCATTAGGCAGAATAGAAAAGAAGCCTATGTCCATGAAGGATGAATAATGGGAGGTTCTTGACTGAATGGAACTAGGAACGATACGACTGACCTTGGCAACGTCGATGGCTTTCAATATTTTAAAAGAAAATACAACGAAGAAGTTGATGGACGCATTGGATAAACTATATGAAAAACCATCGATGTCCAATAAGGTATTTCTAATGAAGAGATTATTTAATATGAAGATGTAAGAAGGTGGTTCAATTGCATATCATTTAAATGAATTTATTACAGTTACTAATCAACCAAGTTCTGTAAAAGTGGAATTTGATGATGAGGTCGAGGATCTTCTAATCCTGTGCACATTTCCATAAAGTTGGCATATCTTAGTCATGGCTATAAGTAACTCTGTCTCTATTTCAAACACTCTAAAATTTGATGATGTTGTTGTTGTTATCCTTAGTGAGGAAATGTGACATAAAATCATAGGTGAGACATTAGGTAATGTATTGACCATGGATAATAGGGGAAGAAAAAAGGATAGAGGAAAGGGCTCAAGTAACCGTGGGAATTCTAGGAAGGACAAATCCAAATCCATACTGGGAAATATAGAGTGTTGGAATTGTGGGAAGAAAGGACATCTGAGGAATGAATGTAGCTCTCCAAAGAAAAAAAGAGATGGAAAGTAAGAGAGAAATCAGGAAGCAATTATAATAGTTGTTGTGTTACAAGATGATTTTATTTTTTCTGCAGATAATATTTCCGAGTCTTGGGTAGTAGATTCAGGGGATTTATTTCATGCCACACCCCATAGGAAACATTTTCTAGATTATGTTCAAGGTG
>CBVK0102304406.1:0-11759 GCA_900067695.1 Picea abies | reverse complement strand
TAGGATCCAATCAATAAAAATCAATTACTCAATCTATAAATGAATCTTCCTTTGCCTTTGCTGGTGGGTCTCAATCCGATCAATCATCTGGGTGAGGTACTAGTTGTGATGCTCCTTCCTTCCTATCAGCCATAGAGTGCTTATAAGGCTTTTTTATATTTCCAAATACCAATACTAGAACCTAGATACTTGTGTTTCCTCGTTAAGTTAAGGTTCAAAGAGTTTTCACACCTAAGGAAAGACCAAGTTCATAATTGAGCTAGTGGTCTTATGCGCTCAATGTATGCCCGCTCAATCAATTAGTACAATAACCAATAGTAAGGTTTCAATAGAACATCAACTGGACATCAACAAACCTACTCCTTCTACATGACATAACCATACTTGTTTTAAGCATCTTTCCAAAGGGAAAATGGTTTATGCATATTTTTCTCAACAAGGAGAGTACATAACCGGACCCGCTTCATGAATCTTTTCAAAAAAACATTATATAACCCACTCCTTCAACAAGACATAACCGAGATTACTTATTCTTCTACAGAACATAACCAAGAAGGTCTCATTGCACATCACATTCAACACTCTTGTCGTTTAAAACTGACTTCATCCAACTAATATAGTGATCATTACTCCATAATTTCTCCATTGGATCTAGGACCTGGAAAAATCAGGGTCAAGTTTGTTATAAGGAAGGGGGTTGAAATAACAAAGTTTAAGCAACCTTGGACACTTCATCATTCAACTGTTCTAATTCCAACAATGAAAACATGCTCTACAATGTGACCCTCCAAGTTAAATGGGGAGGAGTCAAAGTAGCACCAGTAATTGTGTAGTTGATTCTTCCCTGCTAGCTAGGAAACATTGCTTAGTTCAACCTCCATAGAATAACCCTAGTGTTACCTCTCACCTTACCGTCCAACTTAATTCCAATGATCCCCGGCCCCACAGAAAATGCCCCATAGGGAATGACTCTAAGTGGGCTCTGTTCTAGATAATAAATAGGAAGGCTCAACACGATTCATCAATAGGTAGGCTTATACAACATAACATCAACATGGACATCAACATAACATAACCGAACTTACTTCCTCTTCAAAAGAACACAACCCAACCTACTTATTCTTCAACAAGACATCACTAGACAAACTTCACTAAACGTCGCACTACCTACTCTTCATACGACTACTTTAACTCTACTGCCATCCATTTAACTGATTAAATGTGGGGTAACTGTAAACCATGAGATCCCATTACGCCTGCCATTAAAGTGAATGGTGTACATATTGCAACTCTATTTGTCCAACTAGGGAGCTTCCTTAGACCCAAATATTTGTACTACTCATCCCCTTAATAAATAACTCATCTCTTCCTAAGCCAAAACAATGCAATCATTATTGGTAAAAATCCTTATACCGGGTTGATCAACTCTCAATAAAACGAGTTATGCAGACCATTCATAGAGCCTTTTAACACAGACAACAAACCAATGCTTAAAATCCAGGACTCTAGATTCCTACCTTTGAGAAAAAAGAGTTTCTTTCCTCCTGCCAATATAAGTAAAGTCAAAATTCACAAACCCTACCTATCATAGAGTCCTTACCTTCTATTGTTCTCCTAGATGATGTATTGCTCTTCCTTTCTTCTTATGTTCTCGTCACTAGAAAATATGGTTCCCTCCATTTCTAGTACATATCTGGTCCAGTGTCTTACTAGCACATACCTTATCTCACTAAACCTATTATTAGTTACCCATATTGCCTATATTGAAACCATCGGCTTTTGCAAGGAATATATGTACATCTCTCCCTCCGCCTTTGGTCAAGCCTGCTTACGCACCCTCAATGAACCAATTGGATTTCATTACATATTTATAAATAAAAGTAACAAATTAGAACATCGATAGGAAAATGTATCAGAACTGAGGTAAACTAGTGAGAAAACACATGCTAAGGCCATTTTATACGTTCTTCATAAAGCACCTTCTCTCACGTATTCCAAGATTATCTCTAGGCAAAAGAAACACAATATAACATTTAAGGGACACAGATGCAACAAAAGGATAAACCAACCATAAAACACATCTCATAGGGATGCAGAGCCGCTTTTCCCACACAGGAAGAGAAAAAAAAGTATTATTCCCTCCTTTATTCCCCTTACCAGTTGTTTGTCTCCTAAATACCAACATTCATTTCATCCTTCAATATAAAAACCACCAAATCAAGCATCGATGCAACTCACCACCACAACCGAGGTAAACTGTCGATAAGACACACGCTAAGGCCCTTTTAATCACTTTTGTACACATGCCTTCCTTCTATATTCAGACCCTTACAACTAAATACCAAATTGAGCATTCAAAACATAAACCCTTTTAGAAACACTAATCTATGATTCTTGTCTCCTTCATAGTTATCCTTGAATTAATATCCAACATCAACAAATTTAAACCCTAGCAAGGAACAAGGCCAATCAACAACAAGGCTCAGAGCCTAGTGTTAAGAGCTCAACATGTCACTGGCAGGAATTGAACCTAGGTAGGGAGGATAACAATCATTCTTCCCAACAACCCAAGCTAAGCCCAATTGACATAATTTCAATACACACACACAGAGAGACACACACACATTCTAGGAAAAAAATGTATTTTTCATTCAAGGAGAATTACAAATATATTCTGCATGGTGCATGATGCATGATTGTCAATTTTTTTTCTACTGTATGTACATATCACTGAACTGCCTATGGTTCTACCCACTATTCATCAGAAAAATAATCCTGAAATTTTCATGCCCAAAGGAAATAAATTATGTTGATGGGGCTGAGTTTTCCCTTCAAGAGTAAGGGGTAATCCCTAGTACATGGTCCCAATTAGACTATACACTCTTTGGTTTAGGAGACCCATCCAGATTTTGGCCCAACTACCAATATTGGTTATGAGGGGGTGATCGGATGGTTTGTGAACACAAATGTAGATGAAGACTAACTAATTGCATAAATGAAATCTAATCTATCCTATCCTAGGTAGAAGAAATCTATCGTAACCAAATGAGTCGCTGAAATGAAACTAAAATCTGCAAATAACTTCACTCATATAGTTGTTATGAATTAGCAAAGTTAGAAAACACATGCATATGAATACATAACCATAATAGTCTAAATCATATTATCACATAGATTAGCAACTCATATTATCAGGACAAAACATAAGAAATAATAGTCAAGTTGTGAGAAAAATAGCAATTTCTCAAGAAAAGTCTATAGGAAACAATATATTCTTACAACACATGTAAACAGTAAATAATTCACTAAAAATAGTTCACAACCAAAAACTATTTACAAGCAGTTATTCTCTCTATCAAAATTGGCCTTGAAGGCTTCTCAATATTAGTTAACACAATATTTTCCCAAAAATATTTTCGTGAGTGTACAATGCTTGAAAATCCTTTTCAAAAGAGGCTTCTTCCTTTACTTATAGGAATCCTAAAAAAATGTTAAAAAGATCTTCTTGAATTCCTCAAGAAGTAGTTGCAAATAATTTCAGCTTCCCTCACTAGCTATTGTACAGTTGTTAGCAAATTTGAATTTGCTATTTTGTCTCATTCACGTGCCTTTATCCCTGACGTATGCTTTCAAAACTTCATATTGGTCATTGATGGATATGATTCTGAGATACCAAAGTTCCTTGAGAGAAGCTTCATGTATGGTCGAGTTATCTGTGAGGGTATTCATGTCCTTTTCTAGAGTGGCCATCAATGTTTGCATAGAAGTGTGACCTTTAGTCGACTCGATGAGGTGTTTCTCCATCAACTCAACTGTGACCTGCATAGTTTCTTCAGTTATCTCACATCTATCAATCATGCTTTGCTGGATATTTTCGAGCATCTCTTCCACTGTGATGGTATTCTCGAGATCTTCGAGAGGAGGAAGGAAAAACTTTTGTGTCAAAAATTGTGTTGCTTTATGAAGTTGTGTGAAAATAGTGAGCGAACTAGTTGTCTCATTTTCTCCCCTCTTTCTAGCTTGTTGACATCGATCGAGTGAAGCATAATAAATTATTCTTTTTACCTATGAGGGGCGTTGAATCTCGAGTGGAGCATTTGGGTTCTTAGAGATCCATATTTTTATTTCGTCTAGGCCCTCTCAGATGGTGGTGAGATGGGTGTTCTTGGTTTTCACACGCTTGTGTTGTTCCATAATGATGGTTGCCAACTATTGAAAGACAGGCAAATGAGCATACATATATGTGATAGCTTCCTTCAGCTCTGTCTTGACCTTTTCTGCACATGCTTTGAATTCCTGCAAGCTTCCCTCATCTTTCTTTTCATGCCAGAGCTGTTATTCCAACTCTCTAATCCTAGATTCCTTTTCCTTGTTTTCAAGGAAATAGTTCTAGAGGCTGTGGTGAAGGCTGTGCTAGTGGATGCTATGGAAAGTGGGTCCTTGCTAAAATTTTCTATTACTGGGGTCTCTATGAAGACTGATATTGGATCACCTCTTGTGACCGATACATTCCTCATCTGTTGCTATACAATCATATGCCCTTGGCTCTGTCATATTTGAACTTCCTTAAATTTTCCACTTTTTTTTGGTTCGTATGGGGTGTGGAGCCCCAAATCCAACCCGTCGATTTGAAACTGACTTCTGGAGATTGATGTCGATATTTTAGGGATGCCGGTGTCCATGGGGAATGAGTCATCGTTTAAATCCTCTTCTGTAATGTTTTAGGCACTGGAGTCTTCTTTTTTATGGTTTTCTTGCTTTGTTTTCTGAACTGCTATTTTCTTGGCTTCTTGGATGTTTTCCACGTTTTATAAGAAGGTTTGTTTATCCAATGATTAATTCCATGCAACAATAAAATATAGTAATCTCATAAATTCAACAACATCAGACTTAGAAAATTTCGTGAAATATAATTTCAGACTCTTCATTTAATTCTGAAAATGAAAATCACTTCGAAACAACCAGATCTCAAGGATAAACAACCATGACCATGGAAACAAATAATTTGGACAAAAGTTGGTCTCATTAGATGATTGCAACCCCAAATTGATTGTGCAATTCCTTATGGATTGAGATGCCCTCCATAATTGGAGTTGTGGCACCTTTTCTTGAAACACAACCTTTCATAAAAGTTAAGCCTTCCTTATTAGAGAATCGAGCTACCAATTACTTGAATGTCTGTTGAAGTGTTAAATCATTGCAAGTGGAATGGAATGCTACCAAACAAATGGGAGGATTGTTGCTCGTAAGGTTGGCTCTTAGTTGCACTTCAAATCTCAACCTTAGTATCAAATCTTCATACAAATTGAAGACTCCTATGTACCCACTATTTCAGCCAGAGAATGTTCTTTCCAATGATATCAATCCCTTGAAGAATACACCCTCTTTGGAATGTGGTATTTCTGCTATTGGAATCACATATTTTCTGAGTAATGAAGATCGTTGCAAAGGGAAATTAAACACTGACACCAAAATTGACCTCTACCTCCACAAAACAGAGTTGATCAAACTCTCACCTTCATTAACCTAATGAGAACCCATAATCATATGCAATAGGTAGACAATGAACCGAGCAACCAATCTTCCCATAAAATATACGAACCCATTGAATCTCCCTGAATCCTCTTTACGATGAAGCCTAATAGTAGATATGGATGATCTACTCCATGAATTGAATAGGATGGATAAGTTTCACTATCAAATCCAATGTTCGCTGAGAGTTTTCATCCTCAACGCAAAAAAAAATCCACGAGAGCTCTCAATTATAACTCCAAGAAATAGTAATCATCATCAATAATGAGGAGAATTCCTCTTTTCCCATTTTAATATTTTTTCGTTGAGTGATTTAATAATTTTTCGTCTTTTATAAATAAAGTCACATTGTTTAAATATTTGACTTTATTACTTTATTCCACCTTCATAATTAAATGACTTAATATCACTAATTAAATACGCTTTTTGTCTTAAGTGACATAAGTCATTAATTAATTACCCTTTTAGATGCCCAGCCTAACCTACAGGAATCAAATAGTCTAGTGGGTTGGCCTTTGACGCTTAAGAGAAAGGGGACATTATAGTCCTCCACACTTGAAATTGCTTGTCCTCAAGCAATCCTAAGCTTGGATGTTGAAGTACACGCTCCCCTTCCCATGGGGTGTTCTCCACTGGTAGTTCCTTCCACCTGATGAGGTACTCCTAAATGACCCTGTTTCTCAACTTCCTTTCCCAAACTTGTAAGATCTCTTCTGGAATCAAGATCAAATTTTCCTCTTCATCGAGTGGGGGAAACTCAGATGATGTTCTAACCTATTGACCCAACACCTTTTTAAGGCAAGAGACACGTGATACATTGTGAATTTTACCCCCCTCAGGCAGATCAAGTTCATAGGCCACTTCTCCTACTCTCCTGGTAATCTGGTAAGGTCTATAGAAGCGGGGCTTCAATTTCTCTGCTCCTTTATTATTAAGAGAATATTGTATGTAAGGTTGTAGCCTCAAATATACCAAGTCACCCACTTCAAAGCTACGTTCCACCCTGCTGCTATATGCATATAATTTTGATGATTCTGAGTTGTTTATAGGTTGTCTTTGAGGGATTTCATAATGTTTTGGCTTTCCTAAATCCAATCCTTGGCCATGGACGCTCTGCTATCTCCAAACACCATATCAACAAATGTCAGAGTATCATAGCTATATAATGCTCCGAAAGGGGTCATACTGATAGACATGTGGAAAGTGGTATTGTAACAAAAATCTCCTAGATGTAGTCATTTGATCCAGATCCTCTATTGTCCCACTACATAATTCCTCAAGTGTCCCTCAAGCCATCTGTTTACTATTTATGTTTTCCCATCAATATAAAGGTGGTAACTTGTGCTAGGGTCAAATCAATGCCAACCATCCTAAAGATTTCTTTCTAAAATGCACCAATGAATATGTTGTCCATGTCATTGACGATGGTCTTAGGTAACCCATGCATCCTAAATACCTCCCGAAATAATAATTCTGCCTCTTGCACTACTATATAATCCGAGGGAATAGAAATGAAATGCGAAAATTTGGTTAACCTATACACCACCACATATATGCAGTCTCTAACCTGTACTTCGACAACCCTGTAATAAAATCCATGGAAATACTCTCCCATTTCTTCTCCGAAATGGGTAATGGTTGATGTAGTCTGACTGGATGGGTGTGTTCTTCTTTGTTTTGTTGACAAGTGGTACACTCCGTCACTTGCTTCAAGACGTCATCCTTGAATCCTTTCCACGAGAACCTCTCTCGAATCTTCCTGTAAGTCTTTAGAAACCCTTGGTTGCCTACCAAAGGTGAATCATATGATGCCTACATGATTTTCTTCTTAAGCCTAGATTTTGGTACCAAATATATCCTGTCCTTATAGTAGATGATATCATCTACTATCCTATACCTGTCCATCCAAAAGTTCACAAGAAAATTTATTTTTTGAGTACTCCACCAAAAGGTGGGATTTCCAATTTGCAGAAATCTCCATAAGAGGTAGAGTGACTGGCTTCCTTGAGAGGGCATCTGCTACACCATTTTTTTTTTCCCTTCACATATTCTATCTCAAAATCATATGATTGGATTTTATTGACCCACTTTTTTTTCCTCTCGTTTAAATCCTTTTTCTCTAGGAAGTACCTTAGGCTGTTGTGATCTGTTTTAACTTTAAATTTGCCTCCCACCAGGTATTGCCTGGATTTGTCTAAGGCATGCATGATTTCCATCATCTCCTTATCATATATAGAATAGTGATGCTCATACTCCTTGAGCTTCCTGCTTTGAAAGGTTATAGGGTGATGATTCTTCATTAATAATGCTCCTATTCCTTCCTCGAATGCATCACACTCTAGTACAAACGATTGAGTGAAGTCTAGCAATGTTAGAATTGGGCATGAACTCATCACCTTTTTAAGTCTCTCAAATATATCATGTGAGTCCCCCGACCAATTGAACCCCCCTTTCTTCGTGAGGTCTGCGAGGGGTGTTTTAAAATATGAAAATCCTTTAACATACCGCCTGTCGTAAGTGCAAAGGCTAAAGAAACCCTTTATATATGCCAAATTCTTAGGTGTGGGACACTCTTGGATAGCTATGATTTTGTCTAATTGAACCTGTATTCCATTTTCTCCTATCACATGCCCTAGATATAACATTTCCTTCATCCCAAATTCACACTTGGACATTTTTTCATATAGTGACTGCTCACTCAAAATTCACAATACCTCATCCACGTGTTGCATATGTTCTTCCCAGGTCTTACTATAGATCAAGATGTCATAAAAAATTACCAACAATAATTTACACAACTGCTTCTTGAACGTGTGGTTCATGCATGACTGGAATGTGGCAAGTGCATTTTTCATCCCAAAAGGCATGCCTAGGAACTTATAGTGTCAGTAATGACAATGCAAATATGTTTTTGGAATGTCTTGCTCCCTTACCCGAATTTGATGATACCCAGAGAGGAAATCAATTTTTGAAAAGTATTTAGCCCCTTGTAACTCATCCATCAACTCATCAATCCATGTAATCGAGTACCTATTCTTAATAAGTCTTCTTGTTTAAGGCCTTGTAATCTATACACAAGCGTAAGGTCCCATATTTCTTCTTCACCATCACTACAAAGGAAGAAAATGGACTAGAACTGGGTTGGATGTGTCCTAGTTTGAGAAACTCTTTTATATTTTTCTCAATTTCATCTTTGTATACCTTGGGATGTTGGTGGGGAGTAGTAATGACTTCCTGAACTCCCTCCTCCAACTCAATAATATGATCAAGTCCAATATTGGGAGGCCTACCTAGAGGAATGTCATCGAATACCTGCTTATGCTTTTGCAACAATGCATGTATGTCTATTGGATACTGAGGTGTGTGATCTGGAGGTTTCTTCACTATGATCAAGCACTCTACCACCCACTAGTCTATGTCTCCCTACCATAGTACAACTTCCATCCTCTATGATGATACCACCTTGGGAGGGTAAGTATGCATGCCTCACAATACTACCCTATCACTACTACATATGGGCAGAAAAACAGACGCCGTACTCCGATAGTACTGAAAAATCGACCGTACTGTTAGATTTTATTTTCATTTTTTGTATTTTTTTAAAAAATTCCCCGATGTTCATCGGATATTCGTCAAAAGGGAATTAAATTTCAGATAACTTACTCTTAATTACATTTCATCAGAGACACCGTTTAAATATCCGACGATTGAGCAGGTCAAATTTCCTCATTGTTAAGTTTGACGAAGTCAATATTTTGTGATCATTAAGCAACGTCTCTCTGGTCATTCACCATCAGAAGTTCAACGAAAAAGGGATATATAATTTTTTCTTTTTGAAATATCAGAGACGTTCAACGTTGTTGCTATACTAGTGACAGTTTGCAAATTAGGTTGTATATAGGGGATATTTTTTGGTCAGAATAGATTTTCTTTTTTATTCTGTTAATTGCATTACAAATAGTTAAACTAATTAGGTTGATTTTTGAAGATAATCATCACTGAATGTTTGGTAAGGAAAAATGTCACATAACATTCCTCCAGGAGGGCAAGGAGACGTGAGATCTGCATTGAAGACTTTGGGTGTTCGAAAATGTTATTTCCCTTGTAAACAGTGTAGGGGCTATATTAGAAGGACACTTTTAGTAAAAATGACTAAAAAACATTGTAGAGAGTATGGACACCTTGAAGGCATGCATGAATATCGTCCCTTGGTAATTTATTCATTATATGTCTTTATATTGCAGATTATTTTTGTAAACATTTATATGTTAAATGTAGAAGAAAAATAATGAATTATTTTTTCTTTATGGATATATTCTAAGTACACAAAAAAATGAGAGTAAGTTAAGAATAGAAGAAGTAAACATAAGATGTATATTTTAATTAGGGTTTAGGGCATGGTTTAGTGGTTAAGGGGTTTAGGGTTTAGGGATACAGGGTTTAAGAGTTCATGGGTTAATATTTTAGTGGTTTAAGGGTTAATAAGGCCATTAAGGCTCAATGGTTAAGGGGTTAGGGTTTAAGGTAGGTTTAGGGGCTTTAGGTCACGTGGGATTTAGAGGTTAATGATGTTTTAGGGAGTAAGGGTTAAGGGTTTAGGGTTAGATATTATGGGGTTATGTCAGGACAGGGGTTAATGGTTTAGGGGATTAGGGGGATATGGGTTATTTTTTAAGTGTTTAGGGGTTAGGGGTTACGGGGAGTGGGGTTAAGGTGTTAAGGATTAGGGGGATACGGTTTAAGGGGTTAGGGGCTAGGGATTGAAGGGTTAGGGGTTAATGGTTTAGAGGTTAGGATTGGGTTAAGGGTTAGGGATCAAAGGGTTATATAAGATCATATCAATCCCTTATAAACCGTGGTCTCCAAGTTGTGGGAAATTTTCCATCAACTTAAAAATCTGTGGTTACCAAGTGAAATCATGGAAGAATATGAAAAAATTATGAAGGTAAAATAAGAATAGGTTGTTTTTGTTGGTTGTGACTATATATCTCAAAAAAGTGTCTCTCTTTCTACATGTTAAGAAAAATAACATTTTCCCTATATTTTTTCAACATATTCATAAACATCTTGATAAATTTCACAAGTTTCATCATTTATTTGTTGCCTTTGTTTCTCGATGTCACCTAAGATAATTGCTCCATATAGAATACTAACTCCTAATTACCCCTAACCATTGGATGGAAAAAACCTCTTAGCCCCTAATCCCTAATCCCTTGACCCCTTTATAAACCCCTAATTGTGTTTGTCATAAAATTTGTCAAATTGCTGACATCTTGTTCATGAAATCCCGCAATCTTGATGTTCAACCCATCTTTAAGATTGACACCGAGTTGATAACCCTTGGGAACTCGAGTCCAACTCAAACCCTTGACTTTGTTTTGGCCACATCAACCACCTTGCCTCCACCATGCCTTTTCCACACTATACCTCCATAATGTATCCTCAGTTGACCCGGATTTGTGCATGGTCTAGATGCAAAGACCAAGCACCAGGCGCCAAAGATAAGGCCCACAGGGATCCTAAGCTCATGCACTACACGTCACATCACAGGTCATATCCCAAAGACGAGACCAAGCCCATATTCGACGAGAAGCCCACGAGGTTGTTGCGCACTACGCACCCTAACTAAGACCAAGCACCCAAGTCATGAGGAAGACAACCCACGAGGGGTGTTTTCTTTGGAAATGTGCGTCCTCTAAAGCTTTATGCATACCTTGTGTATGCACATGGTTCCCAAGGCCTTATCATCCTAAGAGGAGCCACGTTGAGGCAGGTAGGTGGTAGCAACCAAACCTCGGGGCCATTAGTGCAGCCATGGATACCATTGCCTTATTAAATGGTGATAGCGTGAGCCGACCTGGAAACCATGGTCGTGCCCACTTAGCGGTTGGCCATGGGGTCGAGGCCACACCCTCTAAACTCAATTGTGTGTATAGTAGAGGAGAGGTAGACTATGTGCAGAGCGGGAGGTTGGTGTAGCAGAAGCTGTGCAGAGGAGAATGAAGGCTCTACATGATGGGTAGGGTTTGTATATTTTTTTTTATTTTTTATGCTTGGACAGGTGGGAAAAGAGGGAGGGGGCACATGGACCTCATGCGAGGTCCCACACTGCTTACCTTACTTTAACATTATTTTTTTCATATATATTGGGGGGTAATGTATATAGACATATATAAAAAGGGAGGTACATTAGTAACATAATATTAATGAATAAGGATAAGTTTAAA